>JAOEGS010001975.1:0-15191 GCA_025447755.1 Corythornis vintsioides | reverse complement strand
ATATTAAAAAAAAAAAAAGGTTTGGATGTATTTTTTAGTTATCAAAAGACTGTAGCCATCTTAACATTTTTCAATCTTATCTTCAAATAACATATTGCCTTTTGATTCAGTACCATATATTGTGGGTTCCTTATGCCTTTGTGTTCATAAATTTTCAAGAATTTATTTATCTATGTATCCACCACATTGCCTTTGGTTTTTTATTTGCTCATGTTGGAAATGCATCCATAAGATGTTGCATTTTATTTTCAAGATTCTGAAGCTGGTAGACTTAATCAGTAATGGACTGCATTCTACTCTCATTTCATTGTGATCGAAGGAAGTTGTGTATTTGGAAGTAAAAATTAATGTATGTCTCCTATTTGGAAAATCCTGCACTTATCAACATAGCCACACAGGTACACATGCACACTCTTACACATATATGCACTAAGATGCATTCTATAGAACTTCATGGAGTTCTTTAAAATGTATTCAAAACTGCTCTGGAACTGTGTTTTCAAGAGATGCAGTGAATATTCACCAAAAAATCAAAAGTAAAGATACAAAATTTAAAATAAGAATTAAAATGCTGAGTGCTTACCATTTTGTATAAAACATACAGGACTTTTACATATGGGTGTTTAATATATGAACCATGAATTATTGTTCAGGAACAATGATTTAAAAACTATCTGGTCCACAGAGCTGGATGAGAATGCTTACTTGATCTTTTTTTTTTTTACAGTGCCACAATCATTACAACAAAAGGCCTATCTTAAAGGGAATTTCTGTACAGGGCCCAGAGCTTTGGTGTGGCTCTAAAGAATTCACTTCAGAATTAGGGTCTAATTCAGTTGCAGTCACCATCATCTATCAATTTCTGTTGATTAAATGTCCCGTTACCTACATCTGTGTAACAAACGGTTAAATCCTTTAATTTCAAATCCACTTTGCAACTCAGTAACATTAAAACTGTCCCGTCAAAAAAGATGGCTTTAAATATTCTTATGTATTTTTAATAGGGACTGATTGCTATATGCAAGGCAAAGAAGATAATCCCAGATGTAATCAGGTTAATACTCTGACAAATAGAAATTTTGCGTTTGTGTTGGATGTTCCACAATTAGTCTTTCATGACATTATCTAAAAGTATATCACTTGTATGATATGTTGTTATTTTGGCAGGCAACACAAAACGGTGTTCCTTGGGTAGGTCCCACGTGAAACACTTTGATCCTGGCCCAGCAATATTTGTGAAACTCCTCTGGCCTTTCTTCACTTGGGTGCCAACACATGCTGCTGAATAAATATACATCACTTCCAAAGCACTGCAGGGTTTTAAGCTTAATTTCAAAGCGCTGCAGGATTTTATGCTGCACAGCTTCCATAATGTCTGGGGGCATTGTGCAGTTTAGAAAGCACGGTATGGAAAATCAACCCCTAAATGAGAGATGGGAAGCAATGAATCCCATGTTTGGAATTAAGGAACCAAAAGAACAGCACCCACTCTATTACTCTTTGACAAGCAGCTAGAAGAAATGAAGAGAGACAGATTTGCTGGTATTTCTGAGCTACTTTGTGCTGAGCACTTGATACAAAGCAATTGTAAACTAACAGATTAACCAGGCAGCAGAGGGTTTATGGCCTGATTGCATTTTGAAAGGAATGCAAAGGAGCTGTGACTTCAGGCTTGATTTCACTGTTTTTAACTTTATCTAGTGACTCATACCTATGTATGAGGTTTTAAAGTATTTTTGCTGTTACGTTTTACCTGCCATTTTGCAGGGGTTTACTGGTTGCAGGTAAAAGCTGATTGACAACCCAGCTTTATTTAGTGTATTTCACACAGTCCATTGTTGAACATGGATTTTAAATGGCAGATTTTCATAAGCATAGATACCGTGCTAAAAACAGGGAAGTGACATGATGTTCTGAGCATCAATCTAATGTTCTCAGTCTCTGACAGCACAGAGATAAGAAAAAAGCCTAACATCAGCCTGGAGGGTGGGTGTGTAATAAAAAATATGTTTATTTGTTTACTGAGTTCAATTTTCTCTGGTTAAAATGTGTAAATCTTTCAACAGATAAATGGAACACCCCTCCTCCTTCCACATTTTATAAAGGTAGATTTTTAAAAAGCAACATCAGTAATAAAGTTATCAAAAAACACCTACTTTAAAATATATCAGAGTAGCTCAAGATAGGTGTATGAATAGAAGACAGTGACATTCATCTTGCAAAGAAAAAAAGTCTACGTAGTGTGATTTCCTATAACGGCATAATGCCACAAAGGAACAGGGTAGTCACAGGAAGGAATGGATGATTTAATGAAGGAACTTCAGAACAAGCCTTTAGATCACTGGGCTCTCTTGCACCTGTGCATGAGGCAGTTTCCCACTCCCACTGTGTGCTATGGGGCTGTCAAGAATGAATGAATTAGATTGCTGTCTGGTTTAGAATGTAACAGTGCCCCCCAAGCTAGGCCTACTGAATTTTGAGTGGAACTGTCTTTAATAATAATTCCACAATATGTAAAAAATAATATATACAGCATCATTGCATAGTATAATTCTGTAGTAAGTATATAGTAATATAATCTCTGCTCCCCACTGTCTTTTAAACTTTAGTTCAGTAACAGAAAGAAAAAGAAAGAAAGAAAGAAAGAAAGAAAGAAAGAAAGAAAGAAAGAAAGAAAGAAAGAAAGAAAGAAAGAAAGAAGCAAAAACCAGCAAAACAACCAACAAAAAGATATGCTATTAAGAAGTTCAGAAATGGAAAAATGTTTTCACACAATATATGTCCCACTGGTACATGATAAGAATGTTACCAAACAATCACATCTTATAACCACACTTTATTTATCATTTTCCTATCTATGAGACAAAGCTACTGCATTTAAATGTTATAACTGGACACAAAATGTTCATATTATACTCCTTGAGAAAGGTAATTTGATAATTTGAAGGCAAGAGAAGGAAAGATAGTCATTACTCTGAAGAGATAATCTCTTCAGAAGCTTGACAGTCAAAGAGGAGAATATCAACAGAGTGAAAAAGTGGACAAGTGTAGATGGACAAAGTGAGCAGAAAAATCTTTACCTCTCAGGAAATGAAAAAGGGACAGAAGAGAGGGGGGGAAGGTAGAAAAGAGAAGGGCCTTTCCTTCTTCTAACATGTAAATCCTTGAGGAAGTTGTTCCTGTCAGACTCCAAGTAGGAGGTGCTGCATAAAGTGATTCTTAGCCCTTACCTAAAGACAGCCTGGCTGGAGGAGTCTTCTTTCTCCTCCTTTCTGACACTCAGTGATGGATGTCCTGTCTATGGAGATCAAGAAGTACCTTACTCCTACTCAAGAAGTGGCCTGCCTTCCTTGCAGCAATTAGGAAGTGAAATAGTTATAGTGACTAAGGTTATAATAGCTCTAAGTGGAATAGTTTCTTCCATTTTTTCTTCCTAATTAGAAATGATTGGTGTATATAAACATTCTTCTGCAAAAGTGCTTTGACCTCTGTTCCAATCTTCATTTGTGTATTTTGAAAGGTAAATAACCATAAAAATATTAAGAAAATACAGTTGCACATGAAACTCAAAGAACTATAAATGTTTACCATACAGTTTCAGATTGAAAGCAAATGCTACTGTATTGTTTTCAGGGTATGTGACTTCAAATTGTTCCTAAATAATAATAATAAGCATTCACTGAGCCTATGCATTTTATTGTATACAAATTATAACTTATTAAATAATGCATTAGTAGCATTTTAAAGGAAATAAAGCCCTTTCAGTTATTTTAAACTATTATCTGCATGGCTAACCACATGATTAACCCTTGGCTCTATGTCTCAGTGAGTCTCATATTAAAAATTCTATATATATTGGATGCAAACATTTCCAGTGTAAAACAATATGTACTAAGAGACTATCTGCAGAAAAAAAAAATAGCATCAGTGGGAGTAGATGGATTTTTATCTGGCACAGAGCTATCTTCGTGTAACACACTAAAATCAGTGAATATCTAAGATGGAGAAAGGAGTATCTTAGGGAAAGTAAGAAATGTGCTCCACTTGTGAACACATGCATAGCCTTATAACTTGGAACTTCTAACATGTAAACACTTGAGGAAGTTGTTTCTATCAGAATTCAGGTAGGAGCACTGGGCAAACCCTCCAATGGTCCAGGAGAGTGATGGAATCCTCTGTAAGAAATTATTTCACAAAACTTGCCCAACTGGCCAGAGCCACTAAAGGTTTGAATACTATAGTTGGATGCTGGCTCTGTTTCCTGTGACTTCCAGTGCCTTGCCATCATCAGAAAATTTTCTTCAGTGAAATTCAAAAAACGAAGAAAACCTACATGATTGGAAAGCATTGTCTGCATCCTGTAAGCCATTTTCTATTTTTGAAATACAGAAGACCTGTGTAGAATTATTTGAATTCCTAAATGCTGTCCTTGATCATAACGGTTGACAAACAAGTAAACAACATCAGGGAAGCCTAACAAATGAAAGTGTGAGAAAAGCCAGAACAAAAGGAGATCACAAATCATAAAAGCAAGGCAAAAAATGAATGAAGAAAGAAGATAAAAGAATTGAAGAATGGAAAAAGAAGGGGAAACTGATGACAGACTATGCAATGACCATTTTACATTCTTAATTTTTAATTTGAAAAAGGAGAAGACCTATATAGAAGTCCCTGAGTTCCAAGCTGTTGGCTTTTATGATAATACTCTTATTGATATTGTATTTGTGAGCTTTTTTTTTGTGTTACACTGGTATACCAGCTTTTGAGGCACACTTGTTTAACTTCTCTAATCTGCTCTGCATTATATACAAAATAAGTTGAGGCTCTGACTGGAGGAAGAAACAAAACAGTGACGTTTAAATCTGTTAATAAATCAAATTGAAAATTTGTTGATGTTGGAAATACTCCCAGAACCTTAATGACAGGTTTATTTTTATCAACAACAACAATAATTAATAATTAATGCTACATGCCTCACAGATGCATCTTGGCAACTAAAATTAGCAAATAGAAAATGTTATGTTTTACATTATATACTTAACATGGATATCTTCTTTTACAAAATCTCCCAGACTGTATCTGTGTCCAGCACACTATAGATTATATGATATAGGCAAGTTACTTTTGGAAAGTTAATCTGTATTCTTTCTGCTCCTCTGTTGGGAATTCCCTTACTGGATGCTCTGTGACCTGCACAGATCAGATAAGTTTGCCTGCAGAGTCAACCACTAAAATCACTGTTGTCCTCTGTACACACAGCAGAGTCTCTAAACCAATTGTACTGAAAGGTTTAGATCACTGTAGGTTTGCAATCTCCCCTTCTAGCTGCCAGAAGGCAGAAGATGTTAAAAATTTGTTTTGTTCTGTTTCTTTTTTTGTTTTTTCCCCTTTTGTTGTTGTTTCGTTTGCTTGTTTGTTTTGTTTTCTGCATTTGGAAACTGGGTAGTGTTTTATTATATATCTATTCTTCTAATTCAGAAGGTATTGAAAACAAAAGCCTCTAGTAGACCAGGGTGAGAGAACCAGACTGTCACAGGGGAATACTGTGTTTATGAGCCTAACAATAAGTTTGAAGAATAAGCCAAGGATTGTACTGAAAGGCTACCTCATTTTGTACATTCATAACCATCCATTTTTTATTCTCTTTTCCTCAACACCACTTAGATACATTCCTTCCAGAAGTTTAAGCTTTCAGTGTGCACTAGTAGATTTCTATTTACCAGTTTCTAGGGGAGACAAGTGAAACCAAGTGACCCAAACCAGTCCTTCTAGCTGACACATGATGACAGGTTTAAATATAGAAAACAGAAGAACCATAAATTGAAATAAGCAAAGCCCATATGAACTCATACAGTTTAACACTGATACAGTGTGACACTGAGAGATCCCAAGGTCCAGTTGTCCTGGGTGCAGTATATATATATGTCCTGGTTTCATCTGAGATCGAGTTTTCTTCCTAGCAGCTGGTATGGTGTGTTTAGGATTTAATGTGAGAATAGTGTTGATAGCACACTGTTTTAGTTATTGCTAAGTAGTAGTTATACTAAGTTATTGTTTCTCAGTTCCTCATGATCTGCCAGGAAGGAAATGCACAAGGAACTGGAAGGGTCCTTAGGCAGGTGGGCTTACCCAAACTTGCCAAAAAAGATATTCCATAGTGTAGAATGACATGATCAGTGTCTAAACTGGGGAGTGTAGATGGCAGAAGTGGATTGCTGCCTGGGGATCAGTCAGCAGGTGGTGATCAATTGTATTGTCCATCACTTGTCTTTTCTTGGGTTTTATTTATTTTCTTACATTCCTTTTAGTTAAAATGGTCATTATTATTTATATTATTAAGTATTGTTATTGTTATTATTACATATTTTATTTTAGTTATTAAACTGCTCTTATCTCCAACTATGAGTTTTACTTTGTTTTTTTGATTCTCCTCACCATCCCATTGGGAGGGAGAAGCAGTGAGCAAGCAGCTGCATTGTGCTTAGTTGCTAGGTGGTCTTAAACTGTGGCAACACACCTTGAATGGAAATCCTGCAAAGTGCTTCTTTGACAGAGAAACCTCAAGTGCTTCTTTTGCTCTGCTTTGCTTAGACCTATTCACTAAAGTCTTGAAATTTCAATGAACTGAGACTTCCTAGGGCTCAAACACAGAATCAAGTCATCACAGCATAACGTCAGCTAAGCTATATCAATAACTTGTGTGCATGCTCCTAGGCATGGCAACTGCAAGGCAACACAATTTGGCTTAGTTCTGATTCATTTCAGGCTTCTCTGACAAAATATGTGCACTGGAGTTAACGCCAAAGCATTCAAGTTTTGAATGCTTCCTATCTGCAATTGACAATTTTCTACAATTAAAATTACATAGTTGATTGCTTAATGTCTAATGTTTACCTAGGAAATATATGTTCAGGTATTTGTGGGGTGTGATTGAGTCTCCTCACTAAGGTTTACAAATATGACTAGAATGCATTTTTGTTGTTAGATACTATTGTTGAATCTTCTTTTTCAAAAAGAAGAATCCTTTATAAAAGCTTTAAACTCCTACCAATTTTTTTCTGGAGCAATTTAATGGGATGAGGTTTCTGAATAGTTACAAGAGACAAAGTGATTCTAGCAGCAGTTCTAGTCCATCATTAATGTTACCTTGATACTGAGGTCTGACTATGATTCCTAGCAAGACCATTTTTATTCCATTTTAGCACAACTGCAATGCTCTATGAAATCTTTCAATTCAGTGAAACATTATTACTATTCTGTATTTACTTTAAAGGATAAGCAGTGCCAAACCTAAGGTTTTATAGCAATAATTAAATTGCTAAAGCTCAAGCCTGAATTCTGATTGACTTGACATAAGAGGATACGCTGTAAAAGACAGAGACTTGAAAGCCCTCTTAAATATAAGAAGTGTAAAATTTCAATGCAAATAACAACAGCTTTACAATTAATTCCATCTTTTTAAAATCCAAGTTTCAATAGCTGTAGGTTTTGACACATTGGGCTTTGTTGTCCTGTATGGCTCAGTTAAGCTTGTTAGGGAAGCCATTCTCATTCTAAACCTTCACCTAACTTTAAGTGGTATTTAAGGAATAACAAATCCATTTAGATTTACTAGCTTAAAGAAATTATTTAGCAAATATAGGATAGGTTGAAGATATGACTTTTTATGAAATGAGGAGCCTAGAGCACAAATTATATGCCAGGATACTAATTAGAGACAGATATGTAATCACTCACTAAGGGAACAACATTTTGTGCCAGCCTTATTCATACTTCCTTCCAACTGCTGGACTCCTTGTGCCAGTTTTCTTCAGAAGAAAAAGACACTAACATGTTTCCCATCCTGTTTTTAAACCCAGAAGTCTAGTGCATACTGAACTTTCTTGACATTTCAGAATTTCTATCACTTTTAACAGCTTGAGGCCTTTTTATTACAAACATGTACATTTCCCTGCAGGGTTTTGGAAATCTCACAATTACATTCATTACAAATATCCATGGTTACAGAAAAATTCTTGTTTCGTAAATTTACCTAGCAGTTTTCTTTCAACAATTGTTCTGTGCGTAATTTTCTATTAAATTTCACAAAATACCTGCTCAGAAAGAAAGGAAGAAAGAAAGAAAGAAAGAAAGAAAGAAAGAAAGAAAGAAAGAAAGAAAGAAAGAAAGGAAGGAAAAGAAAACTTGAGGTCCAACAAGTCACATTTTCTTTGTTAGTTGTTTGGTTTGGGTTTTGTTGTTTTTTTCTTCTTGGAAGGCAGGAAAAAATAAAATTAATAAACAGGTCTGGATATAGGCACTGGAACCAAAACCTTAATCTGATTATCTCAGAACAATTATAATTTTATGGGAAGTTTATTTTGTCCATGACTTAGAATCAATTGCAAATTAAACAATTTAATATGGTACAGGTTAGGTTAACTTACACTTGCCCAGAGCAGTACCTCTTCTATTTCTGGAGTGGTTGGTTTTGGCTGCTGTTCAAACAGCATCCTTGACTATTTTGATTGAGTCTAGAAAAACATGATTCACCACTTTTTTTTTTTTTTTTTTTTTTCAATTGCTGCAAAAGCAAGAGGGACTCCAGCATAAAATATGAACTGATTCACTAGCAAACTCTGTTTTCAGAACTGAGTGTACTTGAGCCATAATTAACAAACAGAAAACCCACAATTCATTTTCATACTGTCTCTGAGTCTGATTCTCCCAACTTTTCTGTTTCTAAAACAAACTTTTAAGTGAACACAGAGCTAGAGAACACTTTCATGTATAAGGATTACAGGACTGATCCACATAGCTCTTACAGACTGAAGTATGTATTGTTAAGGAAAGAACAGTCACTTTACAGCTTCTGATCAGACCAATCTGAGAAACAGACCAAAACAATAGTCACACCCTTATAAAATATTCTCATTGACTTGACTGCAAGACATAGAGGCCTAAAGGCTATGACCTAGGAGTATACAAGGAAAAATATGTACAACTGTACAAATGAACTTCACAGTGCATGTCAAGGTTAAACCATACCAAATGTTCCTGAAAATAGACAGACACAACAGGGAATTGTAGAGAAGTATTAACAAAATCCAGTACAAAAGGTAGATAATATTTTGCACCAAATTTACAATATTGTTCTTTAAATTATTTTAAAAGAGATAGTGTTTGGTAACATGTTTCATTTTATTATATAGAAAGAGTAATGATGTAATAATTGTTGTAGTAGGGCATAAAATTTACAGTGCATTTATCTCAGAGTTGTATTTTTAATGTGTTATTTTACCAGATGTCTGTATGAAAAATACCTTACTGTGTTTCTGCATCTGTTTTGGTTTAAGTAACAAATGGATGTTATGTCTATTTTCTTAGAAATGGTAATACATATAGAAAAATCCATGTAGGAAATTCAAATTTCATGCTAGAATTAAAATAACCAAGTAGCTGAATGCTTGTTTTTGGTGTTACTGTCATGATCATTATCACTTAACCATCTAGCTTTGTAAAGTCTATTCCTATGATACCTTCATTTAAAATAAAATATTTTTCACTATTGTCACTTGGAAGTGTTTATGGCTACCTCTTAAAACTAAGACTATGTAAATGAAAGCCATGAACACTTAACTGTTTGTAGGGTGATCTAGTTCTCGTTGACTGCTTTTCTGTTTCCACTGAAATTCAACAAATAAGCATACGTGGAGTAGAAAAGAGGTGTGAAGCCCAAAATAGCTGCTTCAGTCATCTACAGATTGCCTGAAATTATTCAAACAGGTGTTTGTGAGAGAATGAGCTATTTTCTTCAGGACCGTGGGGGCGAATTCTGGAAGAGAAAAAAACTACTCTAAACAGGTCCTGAAGAGCAAGCAGAAAAAAAAATAAATAAATCTACCATTATGAGAAGAGTAGGTCTGCAGAGGGTTACCTCAGAAAAGTCTGAGCTATGATTTTTTTTTGTCTGTGCTAAGGCAGGATGGTGGAGGGAATCATTCCAGCATGAGGCCCAGCATCACAACCAGGGAGAAGGAAGCAGACTACACCTGTGCAACACTCCTTGGCACATGCATGCAATGTGTGGTTTTTTGGGTGGGTGGGAGAAGACCCTCACTAGCTGAGAGAGAAACTTGCAATGATAATCTTGCAAGCTGAAAAACTTGCCTTGTGAGGAGATGCTAAGGGAGGAAGATGGGCTTGTTCAGAAGACATGTCTGCATGGACATCTAACAGCAGCCTGTAAGGGTCTACAAAGAGGTCTTCATAGAAATGAAGCCTGGCTCTTCAAAGCAACGTGTGGTAGGATGACAAGGGACAAAGGGCATAAACTGAAAGAAGAGAAGGTCCAGACCAGATACATGGAAAAGCATTTAAATCATGAGGACACACAACAGTGGACCAAGTACTTTCAAGGAAGCTGTGAAGTTTCCACACATGGTGTTTTCAAGCCTTTATTATATACAGACCTGAGCAACCTGTTCTGACCTTACAGCTGGCCCTGCTTTGAGAATGAGGCTGGACCAGATAATCTTCCAACGTGAACAATTCTGTGATTCTAAAATAGTTCACAGAGCTCTTAAAAAGCTTCTGGGCATTGCAGGCAGAAACTTATGCTGCTAATATCTATCCAATTTCTTCCCTGTAACTCGCTTACAATCAAAATGTCTGTTTTGTTTAGAAATAGCAACTGATGAAGCCAGTGAGTTTTGAGATATAAACTGGCAGGCACTTTTGAGAAGAATGTTACCTGCTCCTCTGAGGCAGGTGACTGTAGAATGAATGACAATGTTTACTGATCTTGGGGTAGAAGAGATCTGTTCCCAGAGGTTCTCTTAAGAATCTAAAAGCAGGTAGTTAATTCAGCTGATGTTAACAGGTTTTGTCAGAATTTGGTGTGGTTAAAACAGTGTTGCTCAAACACACCTACTCTGACAATAGTTATTCAGTTAAGTGGGCTCTTATCCAATTAATTGTTTCTGAGTTCAGGAATACACAGAAGGTAGCTGCGTGTGATGCAGTGCATTCTGACTGCTGACCTATTGGTGTGACCCACACCAGACACTCAGATGTTCAAAAAGCTGCTACACAAAGCAAAAAATAACAGCAGAGTAGGTGTTAATTTGGAACTTTGGTACTGGCAAAAATGACATCAGGATATCAGGATAATGACATCAGGATTGATATCCAGAAAAATTTCTTCCCAGAGAGGGTGGTTAGGCATTGGAATGGGCTGCCCAGGGAGGTGGTGGAGTCCCCATCCCTGGAGGTGTTTAAGAACCATGTGGATGTGGTGCTGGGGGACATGGTTTAGGGACCCTGGCAGTGTAGGGTGAATGGTTGGACTCAATGATCTTAAAGGTCTCTTCGAACCAAATGATCCTATGATTCTATGACATATTTTTCCTGGATTGAGCTGCTTAAATGGGTGGTACTCCCCTGAAGTTCTCTGGGAAAGACCTGCAATGTGGAGTGCTACTGGCTGACATACTGATTTCTCTGCTTCCTCATTGATTTTCTAACACAACCTTAATGCTGTGTTAGCATCATTTCTCTGTTCATTCCATCTGCTCGTAGGTCTCCCCCGCTGTTTCCTAGGAGATATATTGCCATGATTCCTGCATCTGTAAGGCAGTGATATGGGGCAAGAGCCACATGGTTTAGAGGCAGCATTAGTACCACCTGAACATTTGCAGGTTTCTCAGGGGACCCTACCACCCACTGCTTCTTAAAACCTGAGGGAGCTCTAATTACACAGTCAGTTGCTTCAGAGTGCTGTGGGGATGGGATGCTGTGGCTTTGCAACTCCTCTCCACTTCTATTTGCTTTTTTTTCAGCATAGAACCATAATATAAAATAAATAAATAAATACACAAATAAAAATACTAAAGTCGTATTATTTTGGTCTACTCAGCCTATTCCAGTATTGTCATTTACAAAAAAATAGATGGGGTTTTTGCTTGTGTATGATGAATTTATCAAAACTGTTGATTTCTCATGTGCTTTAGGTGGTCAAACATGCCTTTTTCATATATTTTCAGGTATGATCTAAGAGATTATAAGAACATAATACCAATAATAATAATAAAAACAAGGTATTTTCTGGAGAGATTTTATGAAAAAATCCACATAATATTAAACAATAACTTACTGGAGGTAGAGAATATATTCACTAAATCACATCAGAAGCATAGTATTTATAGATGAAGTGTTAAATATCCATATATAGAAGATACACAATCATTTTTCTTGATGAGCAGAAGAACATCAGGAAAGACAAAACAACAAGAGTTACACTACCTTTAGTGAAACCTACATATCACCGACAGGTATTTCCTCAAGAAAACTGTCAGTCTTTGCAAAGTAAATAGGTAATGCTTTTTTAGATGTTAGGGACATCTCATAATATTTGTAAAATACAGATATTTGAGTAGTTAGGTTATACATAAAAAGTGTTACCCTTCTTAAATTCAGGAAATTAATTTCAATGTTACATTTAAATTCAGCTGTTAAAGGGCTATATCCAGTGTATCAGTTGCATATGATTACGTGTCTAACATTTAACACTGAAGAGAAAACAAGAAAGAAATTACAAAGTAAATTAATATGCTTCTCATACTTAGTACAACACAAAGTATATTTAAACAAGATACATCATTGATTTAATAATATTCTTGTAAATTCAGCCTTCAGTGACCTGTATTTCTAAACAGGATCTGACAAAACAGAAATCTCTTACACAATCTGAAAGGCTTTGAATAAAGTTCTGCATTTTGAAAGGTTGGTGGAAACATGCTGAAAAACCAGAACATTTCTCAACTGTGTTCTTAAATAAAATGCACAACACGTTTGACTAAGAATGAATAAAGCAGAAAGACTTTTCTGTTGAAAACAGCCTTTTTGCTATCCCAATTCCAATATTCCAAGAGAAACCATATTACCTTCCATGAACCATACTACCTTCCATGACTGCCATTATGAACTGTTCTAAAACATGCTAAAAATACTGCACGACCTAGACCTCTGGTCTAATGATGGTATCCTTGAGTTATAGAAACTGGAGACAAAAATCACATTATAACAGCAAGTACCAAAAATGGAAAAAACTATGGTAGCTTGAAAGAAGTTACTTCTACATGTCCTCTGTAACTATTTCATCTATTTCTGCAGGTGGAAAACACCATGATTTTTTTTACTGAAGAACTTAACTGAACCAAACTCCCTTAGTTTTCACTAGAAAAATCTTTTGTAAAAACACTGAGGATATACTAAGCCTTCAAACCTTGCATGTTAAGTATCTATGGTTTATGTAAACAAGAAAGAAAATAAAAGAAAACCTGCTCTTATTCGGACCAAGATACTCAAATATCTTTTTGTTTGTCACAGATGTCAATGGATGTACAAAAATGAGCCACAGAAATTTCCCAGACTTTGAATCGCATTGAAATGAATAAAAGTAGTTGGTGCAGTGTTTAATACAGATAGAGAAAACCACAAACTGCAAGCAGGCTGACAACATGCTATTTGGTATAAAAACATCTTCAATATGCTTAATTTACACACTGTTCTACTTTAAGCTGGAATGCAACTTTGATTTACATGCACCTATTCTCAAAGAGAATATACACAAATATAGAGCAGGGACAATTTAAACTCAGAAGCAATTCTAAACTAACACATGGTCAAAAGGGACCTTCTTCAACTTTGTGAAAATCAGCAGCATCATATGGACTTTAACTAGGTGCCCCATAATATGAGAATCGTATGAACATATGAATGAGAATGGGACAGAATAAATAAACACACAAACATGAAATATCATATTTCTCAATTTTTGTCTGTTAAAAAAAAACCAAAATAAGCTCATCTTCCTGCCATAAACCAATACCTCAGTCTTTATTTAAGGAAATAGTTTCTGCTGACTTAGATATAACGTAGTCCTGATTAAATATTCCCAATTTTTTCCCAATATTTTCAAACACTAACAAGACATATGGTTCTCTAGTAAGTAATAACATCTCAGATAAATAAATAATAAAATGTCTTTCATCTTAAACTAGAAATAAGGACCTGTTTTTATTTCTAAACTTTCCATTTATAAATTTAATTTTCAAGATCAGTAAAATGAAAACATGATTTTTCCTACAGATGTCAGAATTATAATCTAGAACTGTGGACCAAAAATCAAGGACTGGCTTCTTTGAGTCATATATGATCTTTGAAAAAAAATAATTCAGAACTTGAATTCAAACATATCTGATGACAATACACATCCCTACTAACAAACTGAAGTCATACCCAGAGCTGATTGCTTTAAATTGAATAAGCTTTTGTTATACAGTGGCTTTAGCTGGTCATTTTGTTGATGGTGCATTCACAGTCTAGCCTCTTGGAGCTACAATATATTCACATATCAGTGCATATATGATTAAATTATTTTTGGTCTGTAGCATGGAATACCCTCCTTGGTATAAAATATGTATTTGGCATTTGATCCATTAGAAGCACTCCCTGGCTAGAAGTTCCCATGTGCTATGTATATCAAAAGCAAGAGGTGGACTCTAAAGCAGACAAATGTACTAAAAAGTGGTGGTTTAGAGTAATATTTAAGGCCATTTCAAAGTAATTTTTCAGTCCATGTATTCAAATTGTAAACTTTGTGATGTGCTGGTTTGTTTTGGGTTTTTTTTCCTGTCAATTATTTCCTCTGAGCATCTCAATTTTTAGGACCTGCTGTTCTCAGAAATAAGTTGATATAATATCTCTGTACTTCCAGGAGTTCAGGAAGCAGAAATGAGGGAGCTCAAGAAGATTAAAATTAAAAGAAAGGAACTGGATTAAGGGTGTGTTTTATTTCAGAGTTCTCTGAGTCAAGCATTGAAGAAAGGCTGCCAGCATACCTAGGGAGTATGTTATCAAAGACAGTTGTTCTGATGCCCTCAAACTCTGATTCCACAGTGGCAATATTCAGGAACTTTCAATTACTGAACAATATGTCTTCTTGAAAAATGTAATAAAATCATATATATGACTACACATGTTAGTGCTGAAATTACAGGGAGGCTTAATCGCTCCACAAGCTACCATTCTGAAATTTGTGCATTTCTGACTTCTTTTCCCCTGAATAAAATCTGTGAGAGTCATGTCAGTTTCTTCTGAAAATCTGTATTTTGTTCATTTGTAGCTGTACATATGTTCAAATATATTTT
>JAOEGS010001974.1:0-24822 GCA_025447755.1 Corythornis vintsioides | reverse complement strand
GAGAGGTGGTGGCTGCCCCAGCCCTGGCACCATCCCAGGGGAGGTTGGGGGGCTCTGAGCACCCTGCTCTGGGTGCACATGGCCCTGCTCCCTGCAGGGGGGCTGGACTGGGTGACCCTGACAGGTCCCTTCCAGCCCCCCAGTGTGCCTGTGCTGGAGCCCAGCCCTGGGCTGTTATCAGCCAGACGCTGCTGCTGCAATCAAGGCTTTTGTTTTTTAATTGGGTGGGGAGTGGAAACCCGGTGTCCCCTTTCTGCACAAACAAGAGGGATTTATTTATCCAAGGGCCCAGCTCTCTGAATCCAACTAATGAAGCTCCCACCCTCCTCTCATCTCTTGCCTTCATTGCTGAGCTCTCCATGGAAACAGGCTGAGCACCATCCCTGCTCCTGTGGGCACCCCCACAGCAACTGGTTTATCAGGGCCAGGGCAGATCAGAAAGTCACATCCCCTCTCCATCTTTCTGACAGGCCCCTTGAAGCCCTGAAAGGCCCCAGAAGGTCTCCCCAGAGCCTTCTCCTCTGCAGCCTGAACCCCCCCAGCTCTCCCAGCCTGGCTCCCAACCCTCCCAGCCACAGGCTGCACAGTGACTACCAACCTCCAGCAGCACACACCTGCAGAACTTTGTGTTCACCAGCTCTGGTTCTAAGACCTCCATGGGCAGCCCCTTCCCCACGGTCTGGCTTCCTAGAGGGAACCATCCCCTGGCTCCCCCGGGTCTGGGTGGACCCTGCCCAGCTCCCCAGCTCCAGCACACACCAGCTCTCCCCTCCCCTGGGGCGAGCACCCAAACTCCAGGTGGACAACAGTCCATGACAGAGCAGAGAGCAGCTGCCAGACCCAAACTGCATCGTGCCTGGCCCAGACCATCTCCCTGCCCACACAAAAGCTTTGCCAGCATCCCAAGGCAGAGGGGCTGTGAGGAAAAGTGTGGGTGGGCACAGCAGGGCACGGATCACCCCTGGAGAGCCAGGGCAGGCTCCGAGTGCACCCCAGAGCTCCCACACTGGGATTACAACGAGGACAAGCTGCTTTTGCTTCCCCGAGGAGGGAAAACGGCTTCTCTGCTGCTCTGGCACCGCCAGGATGCCAGGCTGGAGATGGGCAGGGAGTGATGGCTGTTTCACAGCCCCGTGCGCTGGCACCCGGGCTTTGATCTCCGCGGTCTCCAGGGGATGGAGGGAGGGAGGAGTGAGTGTGAGCACCGGTTTGTTTTCTCCAGCTGCCCGAGCTGCCCCAGGGCGGTGATGACATCCCTCGGCAGCCCTGGGAGGAGGAAGCGTTTCCCAGATGGTTGAGCCGCTCCTGCAAGGCTGCTTTAAAGAATAAACTAATTAGCAAGCAGCCTTTGTTTCTGCATTTAGCAACCCTTCGGTGCAAATTAAAGGTGACAAGCAGCGTCTGACCCAGAGCTCCACACCGACCTTGCCATAACAGGTTCTCATCCTCCTCGGGTGTCAGCTCCCGTGGGTCTCCCACCCTCCACTGACTCATGTTGCCCAGCCAAGGGCTCCCAGCCCCATGGGGCAGCTGGTGGGACTCCAGGGTGAGGTGAAGCTGCTTGGGAAACAAGCCCTGGGCAGCCAGTGCTCATGCAGAGGTTCTGGGGGGGGTCAGGCACCCAGGCAGGGGTGTAGGGAAAACCACCCAGGGCATTTACCTGCTCAGCTTTAGCCTCCTCTGCTCCAGGTAAATCTTTCCTCAAAGATGCTGCCTGTGGCTAATGAACTGGGGGTTCCACTGTGGCTCCTGGGGGAGCCCCCAGGGCCCCCTCTGTCCCCCTGCAGACACCTCAGCCCCCAGCAGTCACTCCCAGCAGCTTCCCCAGGGGACACCACCACCCTCAGCTCCCCAGGTCTAGACCCTTCCCCAGCTCCACCACCCACGTTACTAATTCCTCTGTGTTAGTAATTAAGAGGAGGGAGCAGAGAGCAGCTTGGGCATAATCCCATGGGGTTTAGTGCCCGGCAAAGCCCGGCCAGCACCTGCACACAAAATCCTCTGGCCCTTGACAGGGAGCCACACACAGACTTAATGGACTTGGCTCAAGCCCCACGGGGGCTCCTATTTGCTCTTTACTACCTGGTGTAAGCTCCTTCTGTTTCCCATGGAGGCAACGTGGGCTCCCCCAGCACTTTCCCTCGTGGTGGGGCCGAGCCCTGAGGAGCTGGCACAGCCGCACACTCACGGGCAGCTGGAGCAGAGAGCTGCCACCACAGAAGAGGCACAGTTCAGTCCGACCCACCCTGGCACAGCCCCCGAGGAGGGTCCGCGGTGCCCCTGGCATCACCCACCCCCAAGCACAGCAGCTGGAGAGGACACCAGGGAAGGGGTGATGGGCAGAAGGAAGAGCTCACCTGTGGGGATGCCATGGCTGAGCGTGGGCAGAGCTCTGGGGAGGACTCTGCTGCCTCCTCTCCTCTCCCATCCAGCCCGAGTCAGAGCGGCGGCCGAGGGGGAGCGGCTGTGAGGCTGGAGGAGCAGCAGGATCCCATCGGGCACAAGCTGCTGGGCTGAGCTGAGCTGAGCAGAGCAGGCTCTAAATGGCAGCAGGGAACAAAGCGA
Source organism: Corythornis vintsioides (assembly GCA_025447755.1). NCBI lineage: Eukaryota > Metazoa > Chordata > Aves > Coraciiformes > Alcedinidae > Corythornis > Corythornis vintsioides. The sequence goes on along the minus strand of JAOEGS010001974.1, from coordinate 22,257 downwards.
GGATGTCACCCGGCCCCCCGCACCCCACGGTGCAGGAAATCGCCCTGGGATTGGAGCAGAGGAAGGAAAAAGGTGACCCAAGGCACAGGGCAGGACACACAGCTGAGAGGTCACTGCTGGGCAGTGCCACCTTCCAGGGGCAGAGCCAGGGGCACCCCAGAGTCACTGTTCATCGGGCAGCAGCACAGAGCCGCTTGCTCAGCCTTTCCCTCAGCCAGCTCAACAGAGCCCCTGCTAATGAGGGGGTCCCCAGGGGTGGCGTGGCCCTGGAGCTGAGCTCCCTGTACCTTGGGCTGGATGAGATGACCTCCCAGGTCCCTTCCCACCCAAACCAGCCTGTGGTTTGATGATAACACCTCAGGCCAGGAGGAGCTGTGAGGCACAGACACCTCCCAGCCCACAGGGGTACCAGGGCACCAGGCACAGCCCTAGGAGGCCAAGGGCTGCAGGAGCAAAACCCTGGGACCCTTCTGCTCCTGCAGCCACAGGGACCCTCACCTGAAACACCCAGGGCTGGGGACACAGAGCTGGGGTCTTTGTGAAGCTCCAGCACTGGCCCAGCCCCCAGCTGCCTGCTGACCTTGCCTCCACCCACAGACACTCAGGTCCCTGGGTGTGAACACAGTCAGGAAAACAGCAAAAAATCCTCCTGAGCTCAGCCCAGCAGCAGCAATAGGAGGAAAGTGCAGCCAGCACCCTTTTCTGTAACCCTCACTGGGGTACAAGCCTTGCCCAGACAGGCTGGGCATTGGCACCACCTCCAGCTGCCTCTCCCACCCTCACCCTGGTTGTCCTGCTCCTGGGTTTCCAGCACCCAGAGTACCCACCAAGGGCTCACCCAAAGGTGGGTAAAATGCTGCCCTAGACACAAGTGCACTGGCAGCAGCAGGTTGTTTTCACTCCTGGGGCAGCTTGGCAAAGGAAAAGCCCATTGTTCAGACTCAGAACACAGCCTTGGCTCTTCGTCAGGGCAGTGGCCACAGTAAGTAATGAGCAGTAGCTAATTAGCCTCATGAAGCTGTTCATTAAACAGTGAGAGGAGCACGCAGGGATTGCATCAATAGCAGGCAGTGAGTGGAGCATGAGGCTTCTCCCACTCCCTTGGCTCTGGGGCCTCTCCTCCCAGCAGCCTGGAACTGGGGCAGGGACCCCACCTCCCCCCTCAGGATTCCTCCATCCCAAGCTCTGCAGCTGCTCCCAGCACTGCCCCAGTTTCCTTAGCAACTTCCACTCACATCCCTGCTCACTATTGTTCTTTCCCCTTTCAGAAGGGCTTCCTGCTGTGCTCCAGGGGACCATCCCTCATCCAGCTCTGCCCTGGGCAAGACAATCCCTGCAGAAGGGCAGGGGGAAGAGGGTGGGACAGAACCAGGGTGGGTTCTTGGCCAGACCAGCCTCAGGAGGCAACCACCAACAATGTGAATCTTGCTGACCCCTCCCCTGCACCCAGGCTGGCCCCTTCCCCTCCTCACACACCCATAGGTGCCCTGGGAAGGGTGCACCCATGTTCAGAGCCTCCAGGCCAGCACAGCAGCAGCATGGAGGGTCTCTCACAAGGGCACATTCACACCCCCAGCACGTGGCCAGTGCTTTGCCAGAGCAGTTCCCAGCTCCCCCCATCCTGCAGTAATATCTGTGATTAAATCCTCATTTTGCCTTGAAAGAGCAGCTAATTAACCCATGAATCAGAAGGACCAACATGCTGATTATCATCCCCCCATCAGCCCAAAGAGCACTGCTCTCCTGAGCCAAGCCCCTGCAGGGTAAAGCAAGGGGCTGTAATGCTTTGCTGTCCACAGAAGCTGAAGCCACTTGCAGGGGACTCTAGAACCCACTGACACAGAACCAAGGGAAGCAGCATTTGCAAAGCAAAGCAAACCCAGAGTGAAAAACCCAGGTAGAAGGTAGCTGAGGGGGCAGAAACAGAGTTCCAGCTCCAGCCACGCTGCCTTGGGATGAAGACAGGGAAAAGAAACCAGAGCCAGGCAGGACACAGACTTACCCAGGCACACAGGTGAGGGGTCACAGCTCAGAGGCAGTTCCCCTGGGGACCTGCCCAGCAGCAGCTCAGAAGCTTGCAGGGAACTTGCAGGCTCAGGAGAGAAACTTTACAGCCTGACCCCGAGAGGTCAAAGCCAAGTACCACACAAATAAGCCTGTGAAGTTGACCCAGGGGAGGCACCTCTTGGTGCCAGGCCCTTGTTCCTGTCGCCCCAAATTCCTCCTACAGTCTTTTCTTTACCATTCACTACCTCAGCTTTTGCCACAGCTCTTCTTGCAGCCAAGCTGAGACAAGAATCAGGAGCATAAGGAATTTTAGCAGCTCCCAGGAAGGCACTTGGAGCATCAGCCTGAGTGGGGAGATTCCCAGAAGACCTTACCTGCCCTCCAGGTCACCAAAAACTACTGAATTAGGGCAGGAAAGTGACTGAGAGACAGCAAAGTGCTCTCAGGGGTTTAAGAACAAGAGCAGCTCTGCAACACCTGCAGTGAAGCTGCATTATCAGTACTCACAGACTGCACCACAGTCCTGGAGGAAGAATCTGCTTCCCCCACTGGGCACAGGGGCTTTAGCTGTCCTTAGAACACAGGAGAAACACAGCAGCTCCAGGTCAATACTGCAGATTCATGCCCTTGGCTCCTAGGTGCCAACATCAGAAGGCAGCAACAGATGCAGATACAAATGTTAGAGCCACGTGGAATTAAAAAAAGTTTATTTGCAGATTTGTAAAACTGCTCAGTGGGAGAGCAACACTTCCAGGGCACTACAAGAGGACAACACATTTTCCTACTGTTAGAATATATAAAAAAAGAAAGTCACAGTCCATCTAGCTAAATCAAAAGCTCACGTTTACAGGCCACATGTTTTGCTCTGACACTGAGAAAGGGCAGGGGGTTGCTGGGAAGTCAGACAATAGCACCACCAGCAGCCCTGTGAGCACAGCCCTGGCAGGCCCAGGACCACAAGGGGCCTCCCTAAAGGAGAAAGCAGGTTATGAAGCAAATCTGAACATCACCACAGACCCACGAGCTCAGACAAACACACCACGAGGGACTCTTTACATTCCACCAAACCACAGCAGCAAAGCCAGAGACACCGAGGAGTCCCCGTTCAGCTCCTCTTGGGGGGGTGGGGAAGAGCTTCAGGACTGAGATGGTGCTTCTGGTTTTTGATCACACCACTTTATTCACGTCATGTTGGCACCACTTGTGCAGGAGAGATGTGCAGGGGGTGAGGAGGAGATGGGGAGTGGGCAGTCAGTGGGACCCAGCACTGGGGATTATACTGCCTTCCGATGGTACTCTGGAGGGGCCACTTCATAGTCACTGGCACTGAACAAGGCAGAGGAATTCTTTGCTAAATATCTAAGGAAAGGAAAAGGAAAAAAGAAAAGGTTACCTTCTCAGAATCACAGAAGCATTTCATTTGGAAAATACCTTTATGATCAAGCCCAACAGTTAAAGTCCCCGTGCAGTGCCACGTGGGTGACCTGTTATGCTTGAGACCTCAGAATGTGGCTTCAAGAGCAGAAACCCAACATGTGGCTACAAAGTCAGCGGGAGAAGCAATCAAAAGTTGCACAGTTCAAGAAAAAAAAACAACAACAAATGGATTCCAAGCAAGTTGTCAAGGCTCCCAGAGAGCAGAGGGAGGTTCAGATGGATGGGAGAAGCAGTTCAGGGGCTGTACAGGGGACTGAGTTACTACTGATTGTATTCCAGGTGTAGGCACAAGGGGGAGGACACAGTGAAGTTCTGTCTGCACGAATATGGGATGTAAGTGGCCAGAGCAGAAAGAGCAATGCTCAGCTAAGTGCAGAAGCAGGGACGAGTGTCATTGCTTCTCCTGGAAGAGATTCAGGGATTCCTGGTGCATCAGCTTCACATTCCCACCCAGACAGCTCAAAGTTCTTTAGCTCTTCCCTTTTCTTCCCAGTGACCCAAAGAGTACAACCAGCTCAAGACTCTGGGACTAGCACAAGGCACACTTGCTCTGGACACCAGGCTGGTCATTCCCAGCTCTGCTGCAGAGCTGTCTGGGACTTCATCAAAATCTGGTGGTATTGATCTTTAGGGTGGAGGTTTTCATCCTGAGGACAACCTGTCAACAGCACCATGGGGTACTGCAGCACCCTGAAGCTGTTGTGACAGCCTGTCCCAGAAGCACCAGCAAGGCTCCTCAGGTGGGTATTTGCTCAACTGTTGAGTAACTGTTGTGAAATTTAATAGTTTGCTGCAAGGCTCATCTGCTTTTTACAGCAACTACAAATAAACTCTCCAACGTTTATTTATAAATAAATACCAGCCTTGGATGATTTCTATAGACAAACAGAGGGGTCTAAGCAGTAAAAACCTCAGTGTGCCTGGAGAGAAAAGTCAGAACCAGGCTGGTGTTACCGAGCCAAGTCTGGAGGAGCCTCCCCAGGAGAGCACACCAGCCAGGCCCAAGGTATCATGTGTGTTGTAGAACCACCTGCTGCAGACAGGCCACAGTGCAGCAGCCTGTGCTCACTGAGAGATGCAGGCAGCACTTACTTTAAGAAGTCATGCAGGTAGTTCAGGAGCAGAGCCAGGCTCTTCTCATCCAGGGGAGTGTAGGCGAGCATCGCTCCGATCCGCACTGTGGCAGGAGAAGGGCACTTGTTAGCCAGGAACAGCAGCTTCAGCAAGTGTGAGTACAGCCTGAAACCTCACAGCAGCACAGAAACCAGCCCAGGAAGCTATTCTAATAGACACAAGGTCATCTAAAGCAATCAGAGTGTTGAAAATCCCTTCCCAACCCAAGTCCCTCCCTGGCTCTGAACGTTTTAGGTACGTGGAGCAAGGGAAGGATGAGCCCACATTCCAAACCTCTGACAGCCACTGAGACTCCAGACAGGCCAAGGAAGCATCTGAGCACTTTCTCTGCTCCTCTTCCCCCTCTGGAGGTCATACTCACCAAACAGCCTCAGCAGGTGTGGGGCACCATAGACTTGAGACATGGGAGCATCTGGGTGATCTGCCAGGATCTCAGCGTACTGGGGCCTCTCAAACTTGTAGAGCAGCTGAGTTCCCAGCATGACATTGAAGTATTCTTTAATTCCAGCCACCACCTCATTGACTGCATACTCCCTGGGGAGCAGAGAACACACTGCAGCTCTTGTTCCAGCCACGGGGTGGACACGAGATGGGACTCAAAGACCAGAAAGCTCTTTTACAAGCCTTCAGAGTTTAAGGAAATTTGTCTGGAGAGTTTAAATTGTGGTGTTAGGGACACATTTCCATGTCTCCTTTCAAAATGGGCTGCTCCAAGCTAAGAATTGAGGCAAGCCAAGGAAAGCTTTGCTTGTAAACACACAAGAAGTGCCTTGTAGAGCAGCCCTTTAAAAACACCAGTGTCCCCAAGGAACATCACCAGCATTTCTGTTTCCAGCCAAAGTTAACCCCAACTCCCACCAGATTAACAGTGCAGTCCCACTGAGTGAACTGCTGCTGAGCACAGGGCACAGCCACCAACCCTTTCTAACCAGGCCTCTCCAACTCACCACCCATGGAAGAGCAGTGTGGGGATGAGCAGTGACACTGCCCAACAGAGCAGCACAGCCCTCCCTCCACCCTGCAAACAGATTTAGAACAGACAGTAGGACAATTACCCCAAGGAATGTGAGAACACCCTGACAGTCAGTAACACACTTCCTCCTGAGTGGAGGAAAATAACACTGTCTTTCCAGCTTCCCTCCCTTCAGAGCAGGGCAGCTGCATGTGAGAACAAACACACCTTGTTTGTTATCAGGGCTGGACTGCCAGTGTAATTAGAAAGAGAATCTTCAAACCATCACCTCACAGTAATTAGTTTGGCCCCTCTGATTGTCACAGGAGCCAGGGCCTCTCCCTGCTGACAGAGGCCACCCCTGGGGACACTTTGCTCGCTGCCAGGCAGCTTTTTCTGGGCTTGTTCAGCTCACAGGGCAAGTGCCACTGAGGGGATACACTCAGAGGAAGCCTGAGCTGGGCTGAAGGGTGGGGAACTATCCACTTGGCTCAGTTTCCTTTAGGAGAGGGCTTGGGTAAAGTGGGGGAGGCTGAAGTAACAGCCAGAGAGCAGCACTGTGTTCTGGAACTGCCTCAAACATCCCTGAACTCCTCCAGCACCTCAGACCTGGAACACAAAGCTGGCCACAGGGATGGGACATGTTTAACATCCTGACTAAATTTTCCATGTGATACAAGTCCAACAACAACAGCAGCATCTGAGGCTTGAAATGTTTCTTACTTGTTATCAGTATTTCCTCGTGATTTTTTGTAGTTTGCATAATCCTCTAAAATGGAGTCAACATTCTTCTTGGCAGGCAGATAGAAGAGCTGCACGAGAAGCAAAACCAAAGTACAAGTTATCTAATTGCTGCAGACACTCTCCCAGCACCTGGCACTGCCAGTGCTGTGAAGCAAGCAGGCCTGCCAAGTGCCTGCTGTGAGGCTCCACTGCCTGCACTGGCTCCTAGAGCCACAGCAGGGCTCAGAGTGCAAGACAAAGAGCCCCAGCTGGGACACCTCAAGGGTTAACTCCTGTCTTTAACGTGCCCAGGGACAGCAGGTCAGCTGGACAGGACAAGGATCAGATCAGGAGTCCAGCAAACTCACATCCTTGGGGTTTTCCTTGAGTTCACTGCTCTATTCCCTTTCAGGGGAGCACTACAGTCTGGGATTACATGTCTGGGAATGCAAGGATGAAGAGAGCACCTCAGAGCAGCAGTGTGAGCAGCAAACAGCCTACAAACAACAATACTTCTCAACAGTATTGTTTTCTGTGCCTCTTCCTGATTTTGGTAGCAGTTCCATACAAGAAATGAGTTGATTCATTAATATGTTTTACATTCATTAAAATGTCTTACACTTTTAAAATGGAAAGTGCAGTTGGATTTACTGTATCAGGAAGTTTGAGATGGATCCATCCTGGCAGAAGAATCAAGACCCTAAGCAACAGCTTCTGTCAGAGCTGCAGCACTTGGGAACAAGGCAGGAAGGAGCTGAGCTTCAACAGGCATCATGTGTGATGGTCCTGGAGATCAATTCACCAACTAAGCTGCTCAAAACACACCAGCAGGACAAGTGTGCACAGGGTTCACATCACACTTGGAGATTAAATAAGTGTAAATGATTTGCCTTTTTAACTTAGGCTTGATTAGACTGAGTCTGGTCTGCAAATTTACACACAGCACTTCTGAGCCACAGCCACCCTGGGTTGAAATCCAGCCAGCAGGAGAACTCTGGAAACCACCAGGCTGCTGCTAGACTCTGCAGCAGACTTCACTACACTGTGCTGGAGGAGGATGTGTAGTTCTGGTTTTAGTGTCCTCACCTGCACGTGGTCAGATTGTTCTTTTGACAAGTTACCTGCTTCTGCCTGGTGATCAAGTCCCAGTCATCTACCAGCCACGGCTTCAGCTCTTCTGGGATCTTCACCTTTACTTCAACTCTGTTCATAAATGTTTCTTCCTACAGAAAAAAAAAAGAAGCCAAACTACTTTCAGATACCTCCCCAAGCAGAGTCTCACCCATATTGCTCATCTGCACAACTGAAATACAGCTCTGGGCTGAGGAATCCCTACAGAAACCCCTGCAGGCTCCACAGGGAGCAAGGAAAGCTTTGATTTAAGGCCACTGGGGCACACCAGTTGTGCAACTGCACCATTTCACACCATGGGATCCCTGCAGGAATGTGAGCAGAGCAGCCCCTGCTTTGTCAGGGATACATACACTCTCCACTGTGGGGTCCACTCGAGCCCTCTTCTTCCTGGGAGGCTGAGGAGTCTCACTGGTACTGCTCCCTTCTCCAATTCCTGGGGCTGTACACAACAGACACCACGTTGCAAAGTCAGTAAGAAATACCTTAAAGGAAGATTTAGATGACTGATTTCAAAGCAAAACTGATTTCTCTCAGGTCACCTCTTCACTTTTTCTTTTAAACATCACTTGTACTCTGCAAGCCTCATGTATGTGTGAGTTTCAGCTGCTGTAACTAATCTGAAGATGGAGGTTTGTTTCTGCACTAGAACCAACCCCACATGTCACTGTCTGTAACTTCACCAGGATTTCTGGACCCAGTAGCTCAGCTTTGCAGGCCTCACATCCCCATCCCAGTCAGAACACATGTTTGGCCTCTGAAATAATTCCAACAGACTCTGGAGAAATCACTTTGCTTTTAATTCACCAGAGGCCACAGTGTGGACAGACCAAAACAAGGAGTTCAGGTACATATGAGAAGTACAGCTCCTCCTGAGCAAGGGGAAGAGACATCTGGAGGCCACAAGAACAACACAAGGTGGCAGGAAGGAAAGTTAGTCGAGGCTGATTTAAGGTCTTATTCCAGGTAAGAATCCATCAGTTATACACAAAATAAAGACATACTTACTTTTCTGTTTGTTCTTTTTTGTTTTCCTGCAAGAAGAAGACAAATGATTGCAAATATAAAGACAGCAGTAGGGAATCCAATGTAGACAGCCCAGAAAACCTGTCCAAGTTGAGGACAGTGAGGCAGTACTCCATGGCCTGTGGAGTGCTGAGGTAAAAGCACAAGAATCCAGTATCTGCCATGACTCTGCATCACAGCTTTTCATGTAGCAGGTTAATATTTCATTATTTTGGGGGTGAAACCACTAAACTTAAGGCTGCAAAACCCCAGAAGACATGCCAAGGGGATTTAAAAGCAGTGCTGACTGGCACACAGGGAAGTTGACACAGCAGCACCAGGGTGGTGTGGAGAGCTGCATGGGCTGCCTGCAACCCATCACCAGCTTCTAGGGGAGATGCTGATTACACTTGGCACTCATTAGCAACATTTGGAACAGTGCTAAATAGCTCTGTCCCCAGTATTTATCTCCTTCCAAATGCTTCTCTCAACACCAGTGGACACACTTCTCCAAAATCTGTCCTCAGCCCTTATTTTTAGTCCAAATGAAGAGCTGGGCTTCCAAAACTAACCTGAAATGCAATGTACACAACACATGAATATTCATATAGGTCAAGAGCATCACTGACAGTTAAACTGTCCTAGCAGGTATTTTTATTACCTGGATTTTCTATGTTTACTAACCACTTTCAGAAAGCTGGAATTCAAATACTACTGGTTGTGGTTCAGTTGCTCATTATTCAGAGAAGTCCAGTTAAAGCTCTCAAAAAAGCCTGTAGGTTGTGTGGATAAAACTCTTTACAAGATCATTTCCTTGTAAACTCACCACTATTCAAGTGACTCTTGTATTCAGGCTCTGAACTGGGTTTATCAGGGTCAGGAAGCAGGCAGAGATTCTAGGAAGGTCTGAAGAGAATAAAGCTTTTTTTTTCTTTTGAGCTTAAAGTCAAACAAGCATTAGGCTTAAACTGTGGGCAGAATGAAGAGTGTCTCTCTCCAGGAAGAAGAAACAATTGCCAAGTCACTGATAAGGGACCTGTGTATTGAAGAGGCTTTTCTTCCAAAGCTGTGGCAAACAAAGAGGAATGGGGAGTTCTTTCCAGAATTAAAGTCCCAAGGTAACAGTAACATGAAGCATTAGTCTAGAAACAGAGACTTTAGCTGGCACAGACAATAAAAAGTCAAGAACCACCACAGTGAAGACTAATTCACATTCCTGAAGCATGAAGTTGAGTGTAAATGACTCTGGGCAGCATCTGCTGGTGCTCTCCCACCTCACTCCTTGCATTGTCTGATGGGTTTATGCCTCAGCAGAGTCAAAGCAGCCACCTGCCTGCTGGGTCTAAAAGACAGATCTGAGTTAGGGGCTGGAGAGGGCAGAGTCCAAACCCAAGTGCCTGGCAGGCAGAGCTCAGGAAGCAGAGCAGGTGGTGCCCCTGATGCTGGGGGAAGGTGCAGCATCTGAGGGTACAGACAGACCCCTGGGGAGGGGTGGGCATCCTGGGGGACCAGATTCAGCTCATCCCAAGCAGCCCAAGACAGCCAGCTGAAGGATGCCAGGTGTGTCCCCATGTCCCAGACCTTCAGGGGCACAGCAGGATGACTCCTACCTGGGGTGGGTTAAAACATCCTTCTGTGCCACTTCACACCCCCAGTGTGAGCAGCAAGGCCTGCACTGCTGTGCAGAAGCCATATAAAAGACTTCCACTGACTGTTCCCACAGCCCAGCTGCTGTTCCCCAGCCACCAGTTTCTCTCCTGACTGAAAAACTGAGGATGGAAGTTTCAAGGAGGTTTCTGTGGGAAGAATTTTAATTAGAAGGCTGGGCAGAGGTGCAAGGTGCTGAAGATGGAGATCATCTCCCAAAGGAGGCTGCAGTCAGGGGTGAACTCCTCAGGAGCAGGGTCAGCCAGCAGTCCTGCCAAGAACCTCTTCAGGGCTTTATTTCAGCTACACAGGAGAATATTCAACCATCAGGGATCAAAGTCCAAAGCAATTAGGAAGCCAAAAATAAACTCACTTACTGCCATAACCATCTGAAACTGTGGAGAAACAAGATCATCCCTAGAAAACAAACAGCAGCCAGCAGTCTTTGCACAAGAAGTTGGTGTTAACCCTCAGAGCTCCTGAGACAGCTCCAGAGAGCTGTCCACAGAAAATAAAGGAGAAAATGGAATTCAAGGACAAAAGTTATGAGAAACAAACAAAAGCCCCCCAAGACTTCTGAGGGTTTATTTACTCCACAGCAGTTAAGAGCCCATGACCAGGTAGATAAGTGTGGGTAAGTTTATTTTACTTTCTCAAAATTCATCTGCCTTTCAAAGGGACTTTGAGGTCTGAGAACCTCCAGAATGGAAAAAAAAAAAAGCAAAGAATGAAGGTGGCTCCCACGTGGTCTCTGGAACTTGAGCTCAGCACATTTGCAAAGGCCAGAAAAAGGAGATAAGCTGCAGTTTACCACAGCACAGTTGTAGCTAAGCTCTGTGAAACCACAAAGTTTCTCCTAATGCAAATAAAAGTTTAATTAAAGATTCATGTGTGAGAAAAATCAGTATGTTGTAAAAGAGGCACAAAATCTATTGCTCAAGCTGTTTGGTGAGTAACTGTGTGAGGAGTGACATTCCTCTGAAGATAGTTAAATCATCAAATGTTATCAGCAAGAGGATAAAAACCAAAGTCCAGATTCTACACAGATGTCTCCTGTCCCTGGCCAGACAACCCAGCCTTAGAAAGCACAGGGGGGAAGGCAGGTGAACAAAGAACAGCTGGGAGTGTCCAACACCTACCAGCAGTAACCAGGCAAACAAGGGCCTCATGTCAACTGGTCAGGAAGCAGAGGGGAACTGGGCAGAGTATCACTACTGAGAGGAGATGGAACTACAACTAATCCACCTTTCCTCAGAGGTGAAAGAGAGCAAAACCCACAGCAACAGCCATTAAGTCAGAAGACATCAGCCCCTTCTGGATTCAAATGGCAACAGGCAGCCATGAGCTGATGGGGATGCTGAAAGTCCAACAGGTTGAGGAGCTGCCAGACAAGCAGCAGACAGCCCCACAGAGGGCTGCTAACCCCAGCACAAGGGCACAGCTCTGAAGGCCCTTAATTACAGGCTGCTAGAAGGAAAAGGGTATGTGGAGGAGAGCATCACTCCAGACCTGACTCACAGGTGACTGGTGACCCCTGGAGAGCCCAAGAGGGTTGGAAAGTCTCCAGCAGGAGCTGGTGCAGCCACTCCAGTGTTGGTGCAGCCCTAGGCAGCTGGCACCCAGGTAGCATTCACCTCTAGCTTGACATGCTGAGGGAGCTTGAGAGCCACCAGCTGTACTGAAGAGAGCAGAGGAGGCCACAGGAGCAGAGCTACAAATCAATCAGTCTGGAGAAGCCAGTACCTGTCCTGTTGTATTTCATTTTTGGCCACCTGCTGAAGCCACACAACATTTCTTTGGGGGGATAGCTTCTAGTTATCAAAAAAAAAAAAGAACAGTTTTAAAAGCAAGTGCACATGTTGCATTTCATGCACATTTCTGTTTGATCAAATCACAGTCTCAACAGCTCCTTGAACCAGTCACTGCAGTTTACAGACACTTCATCTGAACAGACTCAAGCCAACAATAAAACCAGCACATTAACAGTTGGACTTGATCATCTTAAAGGTCTCTTGCAGCCAGGATCAGACCTCACATTTCTGATGCCACCTGTGGCAGCAGCCTCACTCCCAAGGCTTAGGGAGGCCAGTTTGTTACCCAGTCCCATGGAAGCAGAACCCCAGGCTGCAGTCAGCTGCAGATCTTCCAGAACTATCCAGTGTCAGAAGCTGGAGGTCAGCTGTGGCCACCCCAACTGCTCTACCCCCACTGAGAAGGTGCAGGTGGCAGTGACTAAAGCCTGCTGGCCCACACTGGTTTTAACAGCAAATAAAAAGCACACCAAGTGCAGCACTGGGAACCATTAGCTGAGCTGCTACCAAAGCTTGATCATTACAGTTGAAGAGTGTCTCCAAGAGGTCTAGGAAAGCAGGGAGGTGTGGCTGTGAGGATGAGAATGCTGGTTTGACAGTCCATCCTTAACTCACCGTGTTGATATTGTGGGGGTCTCCAAACAGCAGACAGTGTGTGCTCCATCTCGTCTGAAAAATCTAGGCACAATGGGGTTGAGTTAAGGAAAGAATGTCAGACCCACAGTTAGGCTTAAAGAGAAGCTACTGAAGATGCAAAGAAAAAAAAAAAAGTACCTTTACAGCATGTTATAGCCTTACTGAGCATTCCTGGAGGATAAGTGGTGCTTGGATTGTTATCCCCTCTCCATTAGTGTTTGGGTGGCTGAAGGGGCAGTTTCCAAATGCAAGTGACAGTCCCCTCTGCTCAATCCTCCAAGAATGCTACACAAGGTAAATTCTGGGGCCCAAGTAGGCTGTGTTCCCCTTGCAGAACAGTTGCATGATCCCTTTCTCCCCCTCCCCACCACCAGTACTTGATGTATCTGCAACAACCTTATAGATTCACAAGGGAACACCCCAGCAGGTTTAATTGGGAATTGTATTTTGGGATTTTTCAGAAGCCTTCTTGCCTTGAGCTGTAAGCAGGATCTGAGCAATAGCTGAGTCAGCAATAAATCACTACCTCTGCTAGGGTCAGTCCAAGTATTTCCTCTCCCCTCAGCCTCCAAACAGGGAAGGAAAATAGTGGGCCTTTGAGAAAGGAGCACAGGTCTAATTTCACAGGACACAGCAGGTGCTGGCAATGGCTAGAGACTAGGAGCAAGATCAGTGCAATGAGCATGGAGGACCCTGAGATGAGCCACTTCCACAATGCTGCTCTGCTGACAAGTTTTCCTTCTTCCCCTTCACAACTCTGAATATCCACCAGCAAGGAATTATTTTTTCCAGTCACACCAAAACAGAAGTTTGAGAGCTGCCTGCCTGGCTGTGCTGGGAACAACCAGCCCTGCTTAGGAGAGTGATGACAGTGAGAGGCAGAGCTGTTCCCTTTCCCCAGCTGCTTCCAACCAGGAGTAAAGACAGACCTGGTAAGGTGCCTTCAAGCTCTAGAGTCACTCCAAGGCTTAAGATGAAGTCATTTCTGCCATGTGAGTCTCCCCTGGCTGCACATCCCAAGGTGTGGTTGGCAGGATTTAAGTCCAGGTTATCACCTGGCATTTACTCAGAGAGCAACTCAGCCTGCAATTAGCCTGAACTACCAAGGTGACTAAAGCTGACAGGATGAGAATCCCAATCCTGAAGGTACTACAGGGATGTTCTCCACCATGCAAACTGCAGACATCACAACTGAGTCATCACTGCCCAGCTCAGTGACACTGGAAATCCATCCCCCTCCCACTGAAACAACTCAGGTGCAGCAGCCCCTTGAGCAGCCAAATAACTCATGGCCATAATTTAGATCTGTTTTCATGATATTTTAATTACATTCATTAGGAACTGTCTAAACAGACACATGGTTTGTTGTTTTCTTTTCCAGCCCAGGAAGACAAGCAGGTCCCTGTCAGAGCAGCTCAGAAGCTACAGCCACAGCCCAGCAGGGAACTGTTACAGCCAGACCTGTGGGGATTCCCATTCCAGGGACCAGGAGCCAACCTACAGCCTTGGCTGGGCTTCCACCTGTGCTCAGGATCTACAGCAACAACCCCTCTGCTCCACCACTGCTGCACTCCTCAAACTAAGCTGCCCATGAACCTGATCCTGGTGCCAAAGGCTCTGATGAGCTGTCTGCAGCCTCCTCCCAAAGACCAGGATGAAATTAGGGGTTCAAAACATCATTAGTCATGACCAGCTTCATAATTAAGCAAAGTGCTACCCCAAACAGAAGAGTTTCATGGCACATGAGCAAAGCATGATAATCTCACCACCAGGCAGGCCTATGCTGGAAAACAAAATGGATGGGATGGAAAATCTGAGTTACATCTATTAGAAAATAATAATTTTAGGATGTCTGAGCTTGCTTCTGGTCTCTAAGATGCTATTTCAATAGCATCAGGGTATTTAGTCTTATCAAAGACAGCAGAACAAAGGCTCTTTAAATGCAGCTTTAGCAGCTGCACAGTAGGAAGGCAAGGCATTTTAGGGATTTTCTTCAGAAGTGCTGGCACAGCCTGGAAGAGCTGCAAAACCCTCCACAGAAACCCATTTCCCCAAGATACACAAGCCCAATAAGGACTCACCCCTTTTTGAGTGTCAGTTCACTAACTCCAGAGGAGTACAGTGCAAAGAAGTACAGAGTGTTACCATCTACTCAGTACCTCCTCTCAGCACTGGGCAGGCAGCCTGATTAAAATACTCCCACAAAGGCCTTTGTGAGATCACAAAAGTGAACCACAGCTTTGGCAGGGTTGTGTCAGGAGTCAGGCAGTTTGGCCTGCAGAGCCAATCTAAGAAAATCATGATTTGAAGACCAGTAGTAAAACTGACAAGCAAAAGTTTGGGAGGTTTTTGGAGTGGGATTATTCTTATTATTTTTTTTTAATAAAAAAAATTCTTACACTTCAACATTTTTCTGCTGCAGACCAGAAGTCTTCTTGCCTGGAGCAGCACCTCTCATCTTCCCCTCTGCATATTGTTCCCTTGGGAAAAAAAAAGGGAAAATTCATATGGTAAGTTCATAAATAAGACTTTAATGGAAAAATAAGCTTGTTTTCTCTCAAAAGGAGGCCAGGTTATGCAAAACATTTAGAGAATGTCTAGTAAATGGCTTTGTGAATCAGTGAGTGCCACGAGCAGGAACAAATTCAGCTCCTTATGTGGGAGATTTATGCTTCTGCACACACACAACACCCATTTCCTCCCCCTCCCACCACCCCTGTTATCCCAGATCAGGCAGCAGCACCACCCTGCTTCTGAAAAAACAGAAAAACTTCTCATTAAAAGCATTTCTATTGAAGCAATACAAGACTAGCACTCAGAAAAATCAAAGTATTTGCAGGCATCCTGAAGCTGCCCCAGAAGATCCTCAGCACTCCACAACAGATGTTAAAGGTGCTGCCCAGGGGTCATTTTTAGCCCCTAATTTCCACACTGCAGGACATATTTGACCTTAGCCTGCCCTTCCTTACCTCAGGTCACCATTCTCATCCCATGCAGCAGTTTTCTCCTTCTAAACTGCTAAAGGACAGAGACCAGAACACCTCTGTAAGCTAAAGCATCTCAGGGATAAATTAATATATAGACATCTTTGGTTTTTTTCAACTCACTAGCTTCCCTTGATATACAGCTGCTGGATTGAAGCTGTATGTAAAGAAAATTACCACCAAGAGCTTCTAACAATCACTTACTGATTGGCCTTCTGAAGTTCTTTTTGTTTCTGCAAATTGGTATCCACGTATTTGAGCACTCTGCTTTCTGGAACCCATTCATCCCAGCTGAAAAAAGAATGGAAAGAAATCAAATGCTCATTCAAATCCTCCACAGAATTGCATCCTACTCACAATAGTCAATTAAATGCCTCACAGGATCTGGGGCTCAACTCTGCTTTTCTATCAAGCCACGGACTGGCACAACTGAAAATGAGAATTACCAAATGCAATCCCCACTGACTGGAGCAGGAACAGTTTCTCTAGGAAATTATAACCCTTATTTCCAAAGAGTTTCCCAAACTTGAAGGATAGGAGGGAGGGGACTGTCTTTAAATTTAAAAGCAGCATATCAGGAAAACAGAAGTTTTCTACCCTTAAATTATGGGACACCATAATTTATCTTTCCTTTATCTATTCCAACAGTGTATAGGTTAACAAATTCAGCAATAAGATCTTACTGTAAGAAGAAGAGCTCTGATTTCTGTCTGTGAAGGAAACCAAGATGACATGAATATTTGCAGAATCTGAACGATTTAAGAGAACAGGTGTTGGGGGAATGGCCAGCAGAGCAGGAACTCCACTTGTCTGGCAGTTCATTCCAAATAAAGCACATTAAAGAGAGGCCAGGTCAGGCTGAGGTCTGCAAGTTAAAGCTCTAGCTGTGAGGAGCTGCTGTGGCAGTAGGTGCTGGGCAGACAGCAGGACAAGGCTTTCAGGAGAGTTAAGCCCAGTTCAGCCTCCCAGGGTCACAACCACGTGGCCAGCTGCACACACACACTGCTTTGGGAGAGTGCTTTGGTCAGCTCTTTAAGCCACTTATCTCACTGCTGCCTGGACAGCTGAGAGACCTAAAGCAGCCCATTAAACAAAGAAACTGTGCTACCCTCACTGGTGATATTCTCAAATAACAAGTCAAGCAATTAACAGGTATTAACAAAGGAGGATAATTATAGAAACCAAAAGGAAGGAGTCCTGTTGCCCCAGTTGTCTAGATCTTGCTGCAATGCCACTTTTAATGTGGTTAATTGGAAGCTTGAAGGCCAAAAAAAGCCTCCAACAGCACGAGCAAGAAAAGCAGGAGTCGTGACATCACTCAGGGCATCCTTCAGCAGAGATAAACAAGGAATTATCCAATTTATGCTGCCTCATTAATATTCAGCAGGCACCATAAGAAGCAGTTACACTCCCTGTAACTGTCAGTGTTTACCACAAAACATTTCTCTGCCCACTGGGCAGGGAGGGTGCCCTACAAGAGTTACACTTGAAACGTGTTCACTTTCTAGTCACAGTGAGATCAAGACACTAGCAACTAAGAGCCTTCCCTGGAGCCTGCAGCACTGAGCTGAATCAAAGCCAAACCAAACAGCAAAGTGCTCTCCAAAAGACTTCTGCAGTCTCAAGAGATGAAGATTTAATCACTAACAAAAAAAAAAAATCACTTTTCCTAAATCAAACACTTGTGGCAGGGCAGAATTTGGAGGGAAATAAAAAAGGCAGGTAGATAAATGCAATAATCTCATGAAAGCATTCACCTCTAATGGGCTGTGTTATCTCATGGAGACATCTTTTCTCTTCAGCAACCTCTCACCTACAGCAGCACCATTTCCACAGGAGGGAAGCATCTCTAGCTTTGCATGAGGGGCAAGAAGCAGAACACAGCTAAACCTGCTGTGGGAAGGACTAGAGAGCCCTTCCCCTCCTGAAGCCAGCCCTCTGGTAGGGTGCCAAAGCTGCTCCAAGGCTTTGCTACCAAACTTCACTGCCAAAAGTGGCACAAAAGTGAAGTGTGCTGGGTGTTTGAGTTTTGCTCCACCTCAGGAGGGGCTGCCTCTCCTCTCAACACAGGACAAGGATGTTTCTGTAGGAGGAGGTGTTGTTGCTAGGGAGGAATTACAGGAGCTATTTTCAACCTGAGCAAACAGGACACTAAATCATTCCCACTAGGCTACAGACACCCTGAGCTAGTCTGTTTCTGCAGCCAAGGCTCAGAGGGAAATGGGTAGCCAGGCAATGATTTCTTTATGTTATTATAAATCACTGGCTTGTGGACCAAAACCATTTGGGTTAATTCCAGAACCAGTCTGCTCACAGCAGGGACCTGGCAGGGCTAGTGCCCCAAGGTCACGATCACTAACAAAGCTCCCCCTGAAGGCAAATGAAACACTGCTTCCATTTTATGCAATACTTACTTTTTATTCCAACCACTGTAATGGATAAAGTATTTCACTTGCTTGTCCTTTATGGCAACCTTTACACACTGGAATGGAGAAGAAAGTTCAGTCAGAAGCAGAGACAACAAAGAGCTGAAGGAGCTTTGCTGCTTGAGCTTTCAGAGCTGAACTGCCACGGGGGTGAGGTCTCTGCCAACTGAGGTTTGTTCCCCCCAAACCAGAAGCCCTGGTGACTCCTCTCTGCACAAGTGCTGGGCAGGCACAGGCAGGAGACAGTGCCCTGAGCCCCTGTTGAGAGTGAGCTTGTCCTGCAGCTCTAGAGCAAGGGAGAGAGCAGAGCAGAATCACTGAAGTTCAAGTGTTTTAGATGAGCACATCCCCTGACAGTGCTCTGGGAGTGATTTCCACACCAGAACTACTATTTCAGAGGTCATGTATTTCCAGCTGCCTCATCCCTGACATTTACTGACACTAACCCATAAGATTTCAATCTGTTCAGGGTGTCCCAGGAATATCTTCAAGTCTTCTAATCCACATGGCTACAAAAGCCTTTCTTCCTTGCTTTCAGAGGCCAGGTGAGGAGCTCTCCCTTCAGCAGAGCAGAGGGCATGGCAGCAACATCTGGCCCCCAGGAAAAGCACACATTGATCATGGGAGCAGAAACAGGAGGGATACTCCTCCAAGGTGCAGATTTACAGCACATGGTCCCTAAGGTTAAAAGGCCAGAACTGTGTCACCACTTGTCACTGCAAACCAGCATTCTCTTCAGTATTGTCCTGCTTGAAGGCCACTGACTGTCCTCAGCCACCTACACCTCTGAAGAGGCTTCTGCTGAAGCACCAAGCTCATGATTAGCACCAGCACAAGAGGCACTGATGCTTTCTGGTGTTCTGGGAGCACAGCTGCAGGCAGATCTTCCACCCCCGGGAGCACCAGCCTCCAGCAGTTTACCAGAACAGCACCACTGGGGTTCCCCAAATGTTTCTGTTATATGGAGCTCCAGCATTTCAAACTGATTTCAAACAGAAGCTTTCTGTTCATTTCAGCTGTGGTCCTCAAGCCCTTCCAGTGAGGCACAGCAGGTAAGCTCCCACAGCTCCTTGTTTTCCTGTGCAGCAATAAACAGCTCCAGCACCTACCTTTGCTTCATAAAGGAGAGGTCCATGAAAACAAAGTACTCGTTCACCTGGAAGACAGTTGCAGATAAAACACCTCAGACCACCACCAACGTGCCACTTCTAGAAATACACTGTCAACACAGAATGAATCCAGTGCCAACCTGGCAAGAAATTCAAAGGCTGATAATGCTTTGAGAGGCAGGTTGGTGTTTGAGAGGCAAAATCAGCCTGGTACAAAACAGGATCAGAGCTGGGATTATTGAGGCCATGGAGCAAACTCCCAAAGAGCTCCCTGAAGAGCACTCGTGCAAGGACAGCTGACACAACCCGTGTGCCAGCCTGCCCAGGGCTCTGCAGAATGGCTGCTGACTTCAGCAAGCAGTTGGCACCAGCCCTGCCATTCCTGCCCAGTTCCAGCCACTGCCAGTGAACTCGGTCTCCTCACCCTTTGCTTTGTGAGCAGTTTTGAAGTGTTCCTACCACCCCTCAACATGCACTTAGCTTGAAAGTCAACAATTAATACAATTTTCATTTGTCATGCTGCAAGGAGCCACAATAAAGCATTGCAGTGAGGCCTGCAGGAAGCTTCATGCACAGAACTCTTCTCCCTTTTAACAGTACAGCTGAGACCACAAACACACTTATATCATGGAAAAAGCCTGAAAAAAAACCCCAACCAAACCAATTTAACTTCTGGACCTAATTGAGGTTGCTCACATTCCTACAGCCATGAGCATGATTTCAGCCCAGAGTTCTCCCTAAGCTTTGGTTTCTGCAGCCCCCTTGACTTGACATTATTACAATGTGAGTCACATGTTAAAATCCTTGATTATTCCTGCAGGTTTCACACCACCACTATCAGTGAATATCCTGCAGGAAGATTAAGAATATTTAGAGGGACAGGACAGAGGGAAGTCCTATATCTTTATTGGTAGGAAAAATAACAAACACATTTCAAACCTCAAGAAAATAAAAAACCTGACAGACTTGGGGGATTTCAACCATTTTAATGCCAGTGGATGCCCACAAGAAAACGAAGCCTACTCAGCATGACAGGGGAGAGGAAGGCCCCACATCTGACTGGCAGGACAGATGAGGATCAGGAAGCGAGACAAAGGCTGCGGGAATTCATTTCTTCCGTGTATTCTCAAAGCCGGGGCTGAGCTACAACCCAAAGCACCGTCTGCACCGACGGATCACGGCCACCGGGGCCCGGCCCAAGGCCTCGCCAGAAGCTTGCCTCGGAGCCAGGGCCACTGCAGGCGGGAGCACTGCCCTCACCCCCGGGATTTCTGCGGGGAAGGGACCCGAAGGCAGCGCAAGGGCCTGGCCCGGGACGGGGGGACCCCCGAGGGGACCTGTCTGGGGCCTCCCCGGGCCTAGCCCGGCCTTCCTCCCCCCGCGGCCTCACCAGGCCTCGCACTGCAGCTCTGGGGCACCAGCGGTGCCTTTATTTTTATTTGCTCCCCCTCTCCCCGCCTTTAACCCGGTTCCTTTGTCTGTTTTTGATCCACCCACCGCGGAGCAAGGGAAGGGAGCGGCAGCAGCGGGGGGACGGGCGCGGGGAGAGGCGTCAGCAGGAACCGTTCCGCGGGTACCGGCCCCGGGGCCTCTAGAGTCTTCCCCGGGTCTCCAGAGCCTCCCCACGGCCGCCGGCTCCCTCAGCCCCCACACCCGCTCCCCAGCGGGCCGCTGGCCGCCGCCCCTCAGACCTCCCCCGCACCCCATCCTCGGCCTCGTAGCCCCCCCACCAACCGCACTCACCCTCCTGGAATTTGGGCTTGGGGTCCTGCTTGGGCGCCATTTATAAGTGGCTCTGCCTCCTCCCGCCCCCTCCCGCGGGGGCCTCACCACCTCCGCCGCATTCTGCGCGGCCGGTCCCCGCTGCCCCCCGCCCAGCCCCTCACCGCACCGCGCAGCTGCGGTACCGCCCACCCGCACCCCTCTCGCGGAACGCTGGGGCTTGTAGTCTGCAAGGGGCGGGGGCACCCCGCATCCAACACCACAGCCCCCGGCAGCCAACACACCCCCAGGCTCCGGAGAGGGGGATGAAGGATCGTTTTATTCATCCGTTGTTGGCTGCGAGGGTGTTGCTTATCTGCCAGGTGACGGAGGAGGAGAAAGAGAGAGGCAGAGACGATTTTCTTCACCAAGATGCCAAGAAGCCTTTATTTATTAATTTACAGCTCTTTTTAGACCCTTTTAACCTCAAGGTAATCGGACAAGAAGCCAGCCACCCCCTGGGGTGGGGTGCCACAGCACCCAGAGTCAAAACATCTACCTATTCCTTATGCCTATTTATTTGTTTTACAAACAAACGCCACCAAGGTCACAGCTGGTGGGAGTCTCTGCGATCCCACGAGAAGGAAAATCCCAGGCAGTAGTTATTGTAGCATCCACACGAGGGCTGTGGGTGGAAAAAAAAAAAAACAAAAACCTTAAAAAAAAAAAAGTCAGAAGCATAAAGTATGCGCCCAACGTGGGGCTCGAACCCACGACCCTGGGATTAAGAGTCCCATGCTCTACCGACTGAGCTAGCCGGGCGCCGCTAGCAATGGTTTTGCTCCATAACGTGTCAGCATCTTCCTCCCGCCCTCCCACGCTCCCGCGGGAGTCGTTCTCACGGGTGGGCACGGTCCCGCGCGCGCTGCCCGCATCTCATTTGCATCTTGCACGTTATTACTGAAATAAGCGCGAAAACGGGATGGGGTTTTGTTTTTTTGGTGGTGCGTTAGGTCTGAATTATGCTCCGAAATGGAGATTTCTAAGCGTGACCTGATCATTCAGGAAATGCCGGAGGTGCAGGTGGAACCAGGTTGGAAGCCACAGCCGGGTTCCGTCAGAGCTCGGCCACCCCTGAGCCTGCAACTGACCCCGAGCTGAGCGGCGCGGGTCACACCCCCGAGGGAAGGGATCCACCCTGGGGGATCTGCGCGGGCTGCAGAGGCGGCTCCGTATGAACCCCACGAGGCTCAACCGGCACCGCAGCCCTGGTAGCAGCCCAGTTTGGGGGTGAAGGGAGCAGAAGGGCTCGGGGGCGAGCAGCCGGGCAGCGCAGAAACCACGGAGCCGCTAGGGGGCGCCATCGGGCCGCGCCGGTACCGATCGCGGGGCGCGCGCTGCCTGCCCCAGCCCGGCCCCGCCCGACCCTGCCCGGCCCGGCCCATCCCGGCCCATCCCATCCCGCCGCTCTCCGCCGCCGGCCGCGCCGAGCCGCCCGCTGCCCGCACCCATGCCGGCCCCGGCCGGCCTCCTCCGCCTCGCCGCCGCGCTGGC
>JAOEGS010001972.1:20843-123642 GCA_025447755.1 Corythornis vintsioides | reverse complement strand
CAAGTTAAATTCAATCAGCATGTCTGAAATTATATATATATATATATGTGTGTGTGTGTGTGTGTGTGTGTGTGTGTGTGTGTGTGTGTGTGTGTACACACTCCTTGTATATTTTTTTTTTTTGTACGGAGAGGGCTCAATATATATAAAGCTTTGGGAAAAAAAAAAAATCATAAAATCTGACTCTATATAAATAGTTATCTATAAAAGTTGCTTTATCCAGAGAAAATTAGGCTCCAGATTCTGATTTTTCTTTGAACATGACCTGAAAATGCCCTGCAAAGACATAGTGTCTCTACACACACAGTGGTAGACTTGTGGTAGAGCATCACTGACATTAAAAAAAGCTTCACCAATTTACATCAGCTGGGAATATGGTCCACGGGACCTAAGTTACAGTGGAAGACAGAAATGATTTCTCCCTCAAGCAGTTTTGTGAATACAGCCATTAAAACATGGGAAGCTATTAACATCTCAATATTACATATTGAAATTTAAAATATCATAAAAAATAGCATGTTAAGCATATCACTTTCAACTTAATAGGATTGGCAGTTGCTTGCATGGTGGTTAAGCAATTCAGATTCTGTTTCTTGCAGGTAAATCCAGAGATTTCACTGGGTACTTATGTCAAGCCTGTGTCAGCACCAAGGTATTTGAGTATCACTTGTCCAGTCTGTCACATCTCGATTTCATGCCACGTGGTGCAGTGCTCATGTAGCTGAAAAGGTATTTTAAACTCCTACTGAAGCTAATAAGAACTTAGCCAGTTTATGGAAGGTAGGACTAGGCTTCAAACAGATCCTAGGACTCCAGACTATTGCACTCTTCATCTCCAAAGCAAGCTGGATTCAAAAGGCAGGAGGAAACTTTCCCTCTTCACGTTGTTATTCTTTTACTTGGCATGGTGCATTTCTTAGAGTAAAGCCCATCTTCTTGCCTGCAGGCAGCTCCATTCATATGGCTGATGCTTTCATTTGCACCTTCTGGTTGAGAACTCCCTTCAGTTGTCTGCAACAGGAATGAAATGTTAGTGAAGGCACCTACACATCTTTCAACAGGCAGCCACTGGACTTGGGTCCCACTGGGTAGCTCTCCCTGGCTGTCTTTTAGTCTCACAACTTCTCAGCTTTGAAAGCAATTGAACTGAATGATACCAATGTCTGGAAGAGACCAGCACCCCAAATTTAGTATAATCTAGCCAATTAAGGTCTCTGCCTTAATTACTGCAACTCCAGATAGCTGAGCCATCACCTTCCCCCATTCACAGCACCCCTGGAAATGTCAGCAAGGGACAGCTCAGTGAGCTGTTTCCTATGGCACAGTGGGGGATGTGTTTGTAAGGGTGTGAGGAGATATCTGATTTAGCCAAAGCTTGGGTTGCAGCCTAGGAAGTCCCAATTTGGATGCACATCAACCATTGATATTCAAAGAGCCGTGTTGGAAGTGAAAACCTTGGAAGTCATCAAAAACCTGGACACTTTCCAGGCTTAGCAAGCCAAATATCCATCAGTAGTACCTGGAACCATCCTGCAGTACCTAGAACTAGTAAAATTGTTGACTGCTGAGGTTGGTTTTGTTTGCACACAAGGCAAGGGGCTTGTCTAGAATGTGTTTCTGGTTGGAGGTCTGTGCTACTCAGCCCTTGTTAGATGTGTCCTTAGTAACACAACCCTCTCTGGTTTCTAGTACCAAGTTATGTTCTGAGCTCAAGGCCCAGAACCCCTCACACTCCCGAAATGAAGGTGTGCTCTACCAAAGTAACTTATATTTGCTTTGTAAATTAAAGCACAAGAGGTCAAATCCAAAATAAATCCAAAGCATACTTTTCTTTTACACTGTGCATTTGTAGCTACATTATTTTCTGTCTTCATTCCAGTCGCCTCTTCTATTTCTAAAAAGAAGAAATAAAATAACTCTGTTAAAAAGAAGCAGGGGTAAGTTCACATACAGCTCATTGAACAGCTGGCTGAAGTAAAAGATCCCTAAATCAGTTCTTCCTCTGGCATCCATCAGACAGAACAAAAACTGACAAATGATGAATAATTCCCCAAAGATTTTTCTGAGGAAATGTGATTAATGTATCAGGACTGTGTAGCCTGTGGGGTGTGTAGAGAAAAGAAGACCACAGCATGGTGGCTCAGACAGAGCTTTTAAAGCTGGATTCTGCCTTTGCCCAGCAGGTTTGTGCCAGTCTAACTCCAGTTTTTAGAGTCTCAGGAGATGGGAGAGTTCACTGTGGAATGGGCTTGGGGAATCCCTATGCTAATAAATATACCTGATGGTATTGTCCCCTTGATTGGCCCCTAGGTAAAAGACAAAGAGAGCCTGAAAATCTTCAGGGTCTGAGACAATCATGTTTCAGTATGTCAGTTAAACATGAAAAAAAGTAATAAATAAATAAATGGAAGAGCATACTATGGAAAGTTCCATCAGTGTTTCTGCCCTGCCAGGCCTGTCCCTGAATTAATGTATCACTCCTTAATGTATAATAATTATATAAATAAATATCAATATATATAATAATATATATATTATTATGTTAACATATTAATATATATTAATACAATACCTAACATTATATGCCAACATAATATTAACTAGAAATTAGCAGTAATACAGTCTGTGAGAGAACAGATCAAGAGGAGGATTTTGCCTAAAAGTTTGGAGGAAGTACTTCTGGGGCTTTTTATTTCTTTATACTGCTTGGCACTAAGAACAGCAGCTTGGACAAGCAGTAAGAGATTTAACTGATTACTTTCTCTTGCCTGTCATGACCTAGATCATGGTGACTGATGTTTCTAACAGGTCACCTGGATATGAAACAAAAAGAGTGGTCATTTGAGCACTAATCCATCCATACCTGTGAGAAGAGCATCAATGGTCTCCACCACGTGTTTTGCATCTTCCCTGGTGAAGCACATGGGTGGTTTGAATTTTAGTATATTTCTGTGGGGTCCATCTGCACTAAGGAGGATTCGATGCTCTTTCAGCCTGTGGAAAGAAGACACATCTGTTTTAGACATTGGTATAAAACTGTGTTGTGTCCTGTCAGTACTAAAAAACCAAGAGTTTCAAAACATGACTCAGCCTGCAGGGTCTATGTTATGAAAAACTACACGGATTTAAACTGAAATTAATGCCTGACTGCTGGGGAATACAGGAAATGTTTGAGCACTGCATGTAGTCTTTAAAAAAAAAATAAAAAGACCCAAATATTTACTTGTAAATAAGGTGAAGGGCTTCAGCTGTGGCTGGTGTTCGCTTCTGTTGATCTTTCACCAGATCCACTCCAACAAACAATCCAACACCCCTGCAGCAGAGAAAAAACCAACACCACCACACAGACAAGTGAATCCAGTGTCAGCAACCCAAGCCTTCTGTTGCAAATTCAAACCCTGCTTCTAACAACTGCAATTTCCTTCCCTGTGGCTCAAGGAGCAGGAAAGAGAGGAGACTTTGGTTGTCTTTTGGCATTGGCTAAAGACAATCAAGGGGGAATAACATATTTCTGGATAAATAAGTGTAGCTGACTCATTAAGCTTATGTGGCCAGTTAAGAATGTCAGCATAATTTTCCTTCTCTCTCATCCTGCAAACTTTAAGCCAGTGACCTGGGGAAGATAAAGAACCAAAACTAGAAAAAAACAAACAACAACCCAACAAAAACAAGCCAACCAACCAAACCCAAGACATTACCTTACAGAATCAGTTTTGTGTGTAGCATAACCATGATATAATTTTTCTGTGTTCTCACCCCAAACATGTTGATTTTTCCAGCAGAGTTATTTTTCTTCCCTGGCATTGCTGTAAGGCACCCACCTGATATCTCCCACTAATGGATGTTTCTCCTTTTGCTCAGCCAGCAATTCCAGGAGATAATTTCCTACACGTGTAGCATTTCCTTGGAGATCTTCTTTTTCTATTATATCCAGCACAGCCAAACCAATAGCACAAGACACTGGATTACCTCCAAACTGAGAGCAAAGGAAAATAGGAAAACAAAACCCATCAGAAGCACTGATCTGTGTCTATCCACTTAGTTTTCACTTGTCCTCTCCTGCTTGGCATGCTGTGAAGAAAGCTCTAAGAGGTGGGGATTTTGTGCCGTGCAGGCTGAGGACCTTCATGCCCCCAACTTTGGGCAGTGTAAAAGGCCCCAGGGTGAAGCTCCCTCTTCCTCTGCCTCAAGTTTCGGTAATATGAAGATTTTTCACAGCCAAAGAGTTCCAGCTGCTCTCATGGTTTGCTGATGCATCTGCAGGCAAAACACTCCTTTGAAGAGCAGCAGGTGATAGATCTGATACTTCTTGAACCAGAGGGTATTATGTCCATTGAAAGGAGGGAGATTCATGGTATCTGGGAAGGAGGATCAGTCACAGGAGCAGAAAGAAGACTCAGAAAACAAGAAGGTGCCTCACTATGGCATGAACACCACTCAAATGTTTCCCAACAAAAGGTCATTGTTTTGCTAGGTGTCAACTGCACAGAGCAGGAACATGAGCCTCACCAGCAGAGCCTATCCTAGAAAATTTAATTTTACATGGTCAGCAACTCAGAGAGGAGGGTGAGACAGAGAAGTTAGCAAGAATTTATCTCTGTGGTTGTGAGCTGAGATCCAGGATTTGCCAGAGAGTTAGTGCTGGTCCATATGAACATATCCAACTTGGTACAGAGCATGCTTCAAAGCCTTTTAGATACTAGACTGTATTTGCCTTGAGCTCTTAGCAGTGTGATGCAGCTGTTAACTGAATCACCTGCACAACTGCCTGCTAAATGCAGACCAAAAAAAACAAACCCCAAAACCACAATAAAAAGGACAAATATTTGCCTACAAACTTACTGTATTGAAATACTCCAGTCCAGAGGCACCAAAGCTTTCAGCAATTTCCCTGGTTGTGACCACACAAGACATAGGGTGGCCATTGCCAATGGGCTTTCCCATGGTGACAATGTCAGGCACAAAGTCATCTCCTTGCAGCTGGAATGCCCAGAAATGCTTCCCAACTCTGCCAAAGCCAACCTGGACCTCATCAGCTATGAACACTCCACCCGCTGCATGCACATACCTGGAGACAAACAAACTCCAATTAGTGCTGCTGTGCACATCTCAAGTAGGAGATCTAGGACAAGGGAGCTCATGCGACAGAAAATCTCAAGTGTGAGACCAAGTTAGGGGAAAAAAAAAAGAATGTGGCTGCTGAAATACAGCTCCACCCACTTCAGTTGTCATTTCTTTTTAATGTGCTAAATGTTAAGACAATTATCTGATATTTGGATGAAAAACAGAGGTACTGTAATGGAACTGCAGGGTTAGATCTATGATGGTTCAACTTTGTCTTTTATCAAACTTATGATCTGAGGACTTGTGATAGAAAAGGAGAGAAATTATCCAGCTAAAAAAAAAAAATATTCAGCTGATAAATTAAGAAAGGGACTACAGACAACCAAGAACCAGAAAGGGTGATAACTGAGTTGATTGGATAAACCTGTTTCTTTGGGTAATATGCCAGTTATGCCTCTTTTAAGTGATGTACATACTCTGCCACTTTCTGGAAATAGCCCACAGGTGGAATTACTTGGCCTCCACAGCTCTGCATGGATTCTGCTATGAAGGCAGCGATCTACAAAAAACAAACTCAGGTGAGAGCTGTGTTCATCTGCTTGGCTTTTGCACACACATCTAACCTCTAGAAATAAATGTTGGCCTTAAGTTGGACAACTGAGGGCTCTTGAGAACAGCTACAGCTAAATTAATTCTGTAATCTGGTGTGCCCAAACTTGCAGTAGCCAGGGTCACCTTTGCAACCTGATGGCAATACAAGGACCTTTGTTAAACCCTAGTTCTTGAAGGGGAAGATGCTCCCTGGATCAGGATCCTGGGAGCTCTGTAAATTAATTTACAAATTTCAATTTACAGGAGACACACAAACTGGTGTTTGCCATTTTCCCTACGAAGTTAATGAATCTTGCTTAATGCCAAAGCTCCCCAGTAACAGGAGGGTGTGGTGACCAGCTTTTCTGTTCAGCCCTGAACACCAGGCCATGGTGGATAGAAACTGAACCATACGATGACCTGAGGCTACTCTTTGGGCACCCCACCTACTGCAAATAACTACACAAGTAAAACATCAGCATGAGGCACTTGACAAAAAAAGGAGAAAAATTCTACAGGTGAAACAATTCCAGTTGCTAGGAATGAAAAAGAAAGTTATTTCAAGTCAGGAAGGGTAAGAGCAGCAGATCAGATATACTGGAACATCAACATTTGTTTCTTGTCAACAGCAGAGGTCTATGCAGCAGAGATATTGATATTACCCCAAGGTCTCAGCATAAATCTGCTATTTAAGGGATTGCATCCCCACACCACTTGTGAACCCCTCCCTGAGCATCAAGGGGTGTCTCTGGGCTGGTGCAGTCTTCCTGGAAACAAGGCGGTGCCATGCAAAGAATCACCCACTATATTTGGAGAGGCACCCTATGGTCAAAGAGAATGGAGCTTCCCAGAGCATGTGAGGCTTAGGCTTTAGCACAACTTGTCCTGCCACAGGTCTATGTCACCAAAACCTAAGGAATATGCAAAAGAAGGGAAAAAAACCAAACAGAACAAAACTATCTGTTAGTAGAGAATAAAAAAAGAAATAGTTGATGAAGAAACTTAAAAGAAGAGAGAGGTAAGTCCATTGGACTAGAAGGGAACATGGTGTTCCAATCTCCACTGAAGTCTTCTGGGACTTCATGTCTCAGAACTCTAATGCCATCATACAAAACATGAACACACAGTTTATGAAAACCTGTTCAGAAATGTGTCTGGTTTTTACCAAGGTCGTATTGTATATGGTTGAAAGGTTCACCCTTTTAGGGGACTCCAAAGTTATCTTAGCTACTAGACTTGAAAACATAGTATCAAGATTTTACCTTGCATATTTTCTCCATTTATATATCTTCTATTTTCTCTCTTTTTATATATCATTGCTAGAATTTGTGATGCTTCTCAGCTGGCCTCAAAGCTTGCCCTAAGATATTTACAATCTACTGAATTCTGGCATAAAATGGTAAGTTTGCTTTGGCTGTATCTGCTTATTTATAACTGTTATTGATCCTTTCATTGATGCCTAGAAACATTATGGAAAGAGCATCAGGTAGAAAAATGGCCCATTTTGAACACAGAGACCAGAATTAAAGGGCAGGAGAAAACAAGGGAAATGAGTAAAGACACAGGTTGCCTGTTTCACACCCCATGGCACAGTTAGTGGGGAAGCCTCAGCACCTCCAGAGCACAAACCACACACCTTGCGTCCATTCTTCTGTGTTTCTTCAATAATCTTTTTCACCTCTTCAGCATAAGCACTTGCTGGATCTGGGTGGTTTTCCCTGTATTTCCCTCTGTAGATATCTGGAGAAGGAGCCTGAAAAGACCAATAGGTTGGTTGGTTTTCTTTAAAGCTCATCATTCAGTGAAACATTTACTTTCTTTTCTATTGCTCCATGTTTTTGTCTTTCCACACAGATAAACAGCAACAGTTAGTGCAGCCTCAATTCCTGCATGGAGTTCCAACAATGCTTTCAGGAGCTGAAACTCAATCCAGGCCTGTGATGTGTTCCACATTACTGGATGCAAAAGAGACATAATCTACCTCATCTTCCCTTCAAGACCACCCCTCCCCTTCACCAATACTGTGTCCTCATTTATCATGTTATTTCAGATTTATGCAGAAAGATCCATTTGTGCAACTGGAAAATGGGGTCTTCCAGTCTGTTACATCTCTTACAGCATCCCAGTCATGATGAGAATCTGTATGACCTTCAAACCTCTAAAAAGTATTGGAAAGGGTTTATTACATAAGACAAAGGAAGTGGTATAAAAAGGTGGATGCTACTTTGGCAGTGTGGCTAACACAAGGAGGTCTAGACAGGGAAGACCTGCTTGGTGTGCATCTCTGGTGGGCTGAGAATGATTGTTGTCTTTGTAAGATGCTCAGGCTGAAAGATCCAACAGTATTCCTGCTCAGTTGGACAGTCATGAGCTTCATACCCAGATCTGTGTGGAATTGTGGGGTCTGCCTTTCCAGTTTTTGGAAGCAGACACAAAAGTCCTGATCACCTTTAGCAAAACCAACACAACAGATCCTGGCTGCTATATTCAAACTGTGTAACTATACAGTGCAGTGATTCAGGAAATTTGTAGGACTTTGAAGGAAATCAGTCTCACAGCTGAATAGTCTTAGAAATTAAAAAAACCAAACCTATTTTGCTGTATATTATCCACTGTCAAACACCCAAGTGTATGTACTCCAGCATCAGCGAAGAGTAAGAAGGCATTTTTACACTAGAAGTGGGTAATTTATCATGCTGTATAATAGGCATAAAAGTAACAAAAAGAAAGAAAAACCAAACACACTTACCACATGCACAAACTCCTTCTTGCTGTCCTTTCCCAGCTGATTAAATTTATAGGGACTGATGTCAATCAGAGATGTAACATGGCCATGGTAAGCACTGCATGAGTGTTAAATATTTAAGTCACTTTTCACCAAATGTATAGAAGAGCTAAATTTACAACTGTGCCTGTAAATAATCCAGAATTATTCACTACTTATGAATACCTTGGTTTAGTTTACTCAGCCTTTCCCTCAAAGGCAATACGAAGTTGCTGTTAACTTTAATTCACTAGCAAGGTTTTTTTCTTGCATAGAGAGTGCCAGCATGAGGACAGACTAAGACAATGTCCCCTGAACCACATGGCCACATAGCTGTCCTAGCAGCCTTAACTAGGAGATGAAGGTTCAGCTCCCTCCTTTCCAGCCTGTGGACCCTACTTTGGCCAACCCAAGCTTGGCAAGGCAGACCCCAACACCACTGCAGTGACTCGAGAGCTCACAGCTACCTGCCCTAGAGGCCAGATTGCTTGGTTGAAGCCACTTTCAGGACAAGGATGAATATTGTTCTAAATAAAAGAACTTGATCTTGCGGAATATTCTACAGTTGGTTATTACTGAAGCCAGTTTGATTTGGACATGAGGAAACAGTCTTTTGAAGCATGTAGCAGCTTCTTTCAGCTATTAAAATTTGTTCAGGCTTAAACTTGACATGAAGAAAACATCAAGGCAAATCATACATTGCACAATGTCACAGTAGCAGACCCATAGGGTACAGAGGGTGCTTTTGAGCTCTTTTGAACTCTTTACACCTACTAGCCAGTCAAGGAAATCTGCCAGTGAACATGAAAGAAGAAAAAAAAAAGGAGCAAAAGCCCAGGCTGATTGGGATGGTAGCTATGGCAAAACCTGCAGAGCCTTGGGACTTGGGACCATCTGCACCCTCAGCCTTTGAAGCTCCTGTCAGTGGCTCCAAATCCTGACCATGAATCAAGGAGCACAGCTGAGTCAGGCAAGCTTTGTGCTGTTCAGACACAGACATGTGATCTCACAGTTGCTCTTCTCAACTTTCTAATCATAACTTGAGAGGATCATCCAGCCCTACAGCAGCATAACCAATCTTGCAGCTGCATCTAGGAAAGGGAAACACAGAGCTGTGTCAGTCACCTTCCACATGGCTGGTGGCCCTCTCAGTGCTCCTGGTTTTGGAGCTGCTTGGCTTTCTGTGCACACTTGTCTTCAGTGGAAGAGCACTGAGCATCGGTGCAGAGCTACAGGATCTTTCTTCTTGACCACTGAATATTTATTTGTGCAAAAAGAAACACATCCAGCAGAGCATGACAAACAGAAAGCCCTTTTCCAGAGCAGCCCAGTGACCAGAGCACTCAATGATATTGAAAACCAAGAGTCTCTGGCCTGCATTACTTTGGATGTCTCTGTGGGAACTTCCCTGTAACAGGCGATTGACCTTCTGGTGTGACTGACAAGCTTATTTTTCAGAGATCTTCAAAACTAATGTTTATCCAAATGTGGAAAAGGGATTTCCTGACCTGCTCTAGTATGAAAGCAACAAAGCTTTTCTTTCAACTGGAAGTGGAGTACGAACAGCAGGGGGTTGGCTGCAAAGCTGCTTCTGGAGTAGAGGCAGGAGTTGCTGGCTGCATTCACATAAGCTGTGTACTTACTTCTCTAGGGTGATCACATCTTGGTGCCCATGGTACTGTCGAGCCAGTCGTAAAGCAAGATCATTTGCTTCAGACCTGCATAACAACAGACAGAGCTGAAAAATAGGGGTGAAGTGCTTCCAATTAAAATGATATTCTGACACAGAAGGGGAGGCATGGGACCAATGGATAAAATAGATCAACACAGCAGGCTCTGTTCCTCTACAGATTACAATGCTAAGGTTGAGACTGTAAACGGCATGTAAAAGGGCAAAGAGAAAACAGCTCTTTGTATAAACAGCAAACAAAGAGATGCTTTCTTTCTTCTCCCTCTGTTTGCTTGTAGATGTTTACCTCCAATGGTGAACATAACGTTCACCAATTTGCAGCAAAACTGGCTTTTTTTTCTTTTTCTTTTTTCCCCTGCCTTTTCTGCATAGCATCCAGCAGACCAGTTTCATGGTTTGGCTCTCTTGCTTTGACCCATCATAGTAAATATGGCAGCTGCAAATAGGAAGAATCCTTCCCTCAATACTGGAAATATTTTTGGTCCTTATTACTAGTGGCATGATGATCTCCAGAGGTCCCTTCCAACCCCTATCATTCTATGACTCTACTAAGTCCCACTTAACAAGACTTAGATCAAGCTGTTCCAAGTGTCCAGCTCAAACAGATGCAAAATAGCCATAATAAGAAAAAAAAAAAGTAAAAGTACTATTTAGACATACCCAGAGTTCACAAAATAGCAAACAGAGAGTTTCTCAGGCAGGGTGGCTGTAAGTCGTTGGGCATAGTGCACAAGGTTGTCATGCAGGAACCTGGAATTCGTGTTGAGCAGTTCCATCTGTTTTGTTGCAGCCTCTATGACATAGGGATGACTGTGGCCAACTGAAGAAGGAAAGAATTAGCTGTTACTAGTAAGCAGGCAGTTATTTCAACCACACAAGGAACTCCAGAGAGGTGCTGTGAACACCATCACTTGGAAGAAGTGTGATCCCTATTAGAATGAAGGAATAGAAGCAGGCTGGCAAGTTAAACTGCTCACCATGTGCCACATTGTTGATACAGTCCAAGTATTTTTCTCCTTTCTCATCAAACATATACTGGCCCTGAGCACGCACTATCTTCAGAGGGTCCTTGGCAAAGAAAACTTTGCAGGAAGGCCTAAAAAAAAAAAATAAAATCATAAGAGTCTTATAAAATAACCCCATTTTAGTATTCTCAGTTGTTCCTTCTCCTCTGAATATTCAGGGATTGACCTTTTGCAGCTCTGGAGACAACTGCCTCCCTCTGCAGAGAGCTGGTGAGTGGTGCAAGTGGGGGTCAAGAAGGGCTGTTGCTGAAACTAAAACCAACCCAGGTGCACCTTCCTGGGCCCAGGGGGATCAGAACTGGCTCTTTTCAAAACATGACACTGACTACAAGTGGTTTCACAGGAGCACAGTGACTGCAAGTCATCAAGTCATTCCAGGTCCTTACATGTCCTGATGCGTTTCTAGGCTGTAGCTCTGTTTGTTTACATGCCTTACAAAACATGTATGACCAATGAGTTTTATTCCCAGTGAGTTCAGTTGTTAAGCATAGTTATACTATGGCCAAAACCCCATTACACAATGGATGACTGTACTGTATAGAGGTCACATGCAAGAAGAAAACACTAATGCCTCAGAGGCTTTCTTTTCTGAGGTGCTGGGTAGGTCCTGAAAGATAATCTCACTATCTCATCCTGACTGCTTTGGATATGATCTTTAAAAGCAGCTTTTTATAAGCACCTAAATCATACTAGCTTCCAGCAAAACTCAGCTCAGGCTCCTTGTAAAATTATCCAATGTAATCTTTAAACAATTGTGGTTTGGTTGGTTGGTTTTGAGTTTTGTAATTTCTATTCCCCCCCCCCCCTTGGAGGACATGCCAGCTATGTAGTTATATTGAATGATATTACTGAGCAGAAGGAAAAGTCTTCTGAACTGTTAGTGATGTTTATATGGCCTTAGATAAACAGCTGTTTCCAGATAACCCAGAGTTATTGTCAGGTATATTGAGATTATGAACTTGTAAAACCTAAATGTGACTCCTAGAAAGTGAAGCTGTTTACTTTCATTCTCACACTTTCTAGCCCTGCTGCATGGATCTTTTCTGACATCTTTGGCTCTTCCTCTGGGACACTTTAAAAGCAGTGCACATTATCATAATTATAATCAGTTATGTTGACAACATTTTTTTTCTTCTCTAAGTGTGACTCCACTCTGTGGAAGTTTTTTTGTTCACACAGCACAGCCCAATCGTTGCATAGATAAGAGCCCCTTACCCCTTAGCTAGCCCCTAGAGAGGTTGATGTCCATGATTCACAAGACCATGACTTTTATGAATCTTCAGTGAGTTTCCTATGGATGCCACACATTCAGGATGCACTCGGCAAACAGCCAGTGCTGGTTTTAACAATCTGGGCTTATTTTTTCACTTTGCAACACCTCCCGAGGAAAGAATTAAAGCTGAATATTCTGGACGAGCTAGTCTTGCAATACAGTGGGATCAGATACATGCCCAGCCAGGACTATTGCTCTGGTCACAAGTGCTGGCAGCCTTCCTGCATGTCCCGTTAGACTCGGCTTTAAGAGCTCTCCTCAGCTCCATTTAACAGAGATACCTGTTTTTTCAGGAGCATACAGTTTATTCACAAAAAACAAAAAACAAAAAAAACCGCAAACAATACCCCGCTTAGTCACATTTAACCATCCAACCAGGTACCACTTTCCCTCCGCTTGCTGTGAGCTGTTAAAGTCAAGCAGTACCCGCTGTGCTGCGGGCTCATGACCGCACCCCTCGCCTCCCTCGGCAGTTAGAAGCGACCCGGCAAGTTGCGGGGCTCGCAGGTTCCCGGCATCACACCCTGCCCCGCAAGAACCTGCTGCGGGACCGCCCGGCGCTGTCAAAGCCTCGGGCAACCCTCAGCGAGTCCCGCCGCCCGCTGCCACCGCCGAGGCAGCCCGTGCAGCCTCTGGAAACCTTCCTCCTCCTCCTCCCGGCCCCACCGCCCCTACCCGATGTGCTTCCTTCGCAGGGCGAGGGTCTCCGCCTTGCTGTAGCGCTCCTCCATCCCCACGGCACGGCTCGGCTCGCCCCGGGGACTCCCCGCCTCTTATGCCGGCACCGGTCCGAGCTAAACTCCACCTCCCTCCCCTCCCTCCCTCCCTCCGTCTGTCCGTCCCTCCCTCCCGCAACCTCCCCCTCCTTGCTGCGGCGGGACGGGGGCAGAGCTCCGACAGCCCAGCCGTGCGGTTCCTCGCCTAGCTCACCCCGGTCGCTCTGCTGCTCCAAGCACTTCTGCTACAGGCAGCCTCCTGCGGGGCACCAAGCGGTGGATTGTAATCAAAATTAGGGTCATAATTTAACCACCTTTACAGCTCTTTGCCTCCCAGAACCTGTTAAGCGTAGGCTGAAGTATATTTGTATATGTCCATCAAAGCCCGTAGCCGTATTTCTTGTAAAGTGGGGGAAATTAGTAAAAGCTGGGGTTTCCTAGGGGTTTCCTACCCTGCAAAGTTCATCCCTAAATCATGTCCACCAACACCACATCCAAACAAACCTTAAACACAGCCGGGGATGGTGACTCAACCCTCTCCCTGGGCAGCCTGTGCCAGGCTCTGGAAAACAGAGTTTTCACAGAGCTCTCTGTGAAACAGTTTTCTCAAATGTCCAGTCTAAAGCTTCCCTGGTGCAGCTGGAATCCATCCCCTGGTTCTGTCACTAATGACGTGTGAGAAGAGACTAAATCCTGTGATCTCTTGCAAACCACAGTGCCAATATAAAAGTGATCTGCTCGAATCTCTCATTTCTTCATCATGACTCTTGATAACCACCTCACTAATTAAAAGAGGGGACGATTTCATGGGGAAGAGAAGGGCAGAATTCACATCAAGAGGCATCTCATTTCAGAAGAGAGAAGCTGCTGGTGGAGCACCTCAGCTTTACCTTCTTCCTGCCACGGATGCACCTCCTCCTCCCCTGGAGCCTGCTGCATGGGCAGACAGCAGCAAAACCAGCGCCCACGTCCCTGCTGCCCCATCTGCAGCTTGTCTGTGCCACAGGCAGCACTATGTTTGGCAGAGTTTTCAGAGAGCATATGTAACATCACCCGTTTTCCTGGGCTGATGGTACTTGTCTTTTCTAAGCTCTGGATCCAGTAAGTCATCCCAAGTTTTGCACACTTCCTGCTTTTCACATGTTGGAGCATCTCTGCCAGGGAGCCACCTTTCTGCTTCTCTAGCCAAGCACTTCTTTTCCCATTGGCATTTTCATGAGCTTCTTCAGTGTTCATTTCGAAGCTCTGCAGCTCTCCCCTGCCTGCATTCCTGCTCCGTTGAAAACCTTGACTCACTATCTGACAGCCCAGCTATGTAGCAGAAGCAGGAGAGGGCATCAGCAGCTACACCTCGATACTCCAACAGAGACAGCCATGCCTGGCTTCAGTGCCTTGTCCAGGCAGAAGGTGGCATAGACTTAAAAGTTGCCAAAGCTGCCAGCTAGAGCAGCGTGGCACCTGCAGCAGTGAGATCCATGGATGGGTCTCAGGAAGAGAGAGGGTGGTTGGATCTGCCAACATCCAAACCCAGCCCAGGCTCCAGACTCTCAGGGATCCTGCCTTCAAATGCTTTTCCCTGGTTTTCCAGCACCCAGCTGGTGCCTGCCCTCTGTTGGTGCCGTGCACAGCCTTGACCCAGCTCCTGAGGGGCTAAGAACGCTGACAGCAACACCTCAGCTTTCTGCTGACCAGCCCCGTCTTGCTCTCACAGAAACCCTGGACCACAAAGAGGTTTATGGGCTACACAACCTACGGGGCTGCTGCTACTTTACCTTTGCTTGGATCAGGGCTTTCTGTTCCAGCTGTAACAAATGGAAGTTTGTTCACAGCTAGATTAGTAATTGCTTGCAGCAATATTAAACTTCATCAGGAGAGCTCAGTGGCAGCTTGTTAGAGGGGGGGGAGGATTGCATCTCTGTTTCTTCACAGCCATGGAAAGGGGCTTAAAAATAAAGGGAATCTTCCTCCTTCTTGGCTCACAGTTCTTGCACTCTTCTTTGGGATTCTCAGGAGGAATGAGCCTGCCAGCTCTTGTGTAGAGCAGAGGTCTCTCTCCACTGATGAGCAGAGGGAGACCCTGCCTGAGACACAGGACTTAACAGCACCTTGTTGCTTGGCTTTTTTAGACCATTCCTACTCTCTTCTCTTGCCCTCATTTACTCCCTGTGGAGTAAATATTAGGCAGCAATTTCTCCATAATATAGAGAAATACTGAAACAGTTTCTTTTATACAAATAAAATGCTTGCGTGGTTGTTTTTTGTTTTGTTTTGTTTGAATCCTGTTTTCTCCATCCTGCTCTGTTTGCTTTCTGAACATTTGAATTAATTTCTTTTCCCCACTTGTTTAAGGGCTTTGTCCTGGCAGGGTACCAGCAGCCTGGCTCCCTGTATGAATGATAAAAAGGAGTAAATATTCCTAAGAGCTATTCAAAGTATTCAAGCAAGGTGCCTTTGTCTCCCTATTTAACTGTTTTAAGGAATTACTGTACCTCTGAAAAACAACATATTGCTAATGCATCCTGAGAAGCAAACCCAGTACAGCTGGTCAGTGGAAAATGACCTGCACTGGAGATGTGTTTGGTATAGAAAGGTAAAACTGCACCCGTCTACACCTGAGCAATTTTTTTGTCAAGTAATTTTTTTGTTCAGTGCTGAATGTACCAGTAATGTTTGCAGTTCCAGATGTTTAAATGGCAAATCTATTCTGTACACATCTTTCTGACACAAGCTATGATAGGGAGAGTTATGATTTAGATTTATTTTTTTAACCATATTTGTTTTTATCAGTTTTATCTCAAGCAGAATCAATTAGTTCACAACAATCTCAATATACCAAAGTGAAGAGAGCTCCTGAAAGCTTGCAAAAACTTGCCAGGTATTTGTCAGCTCCAGGAGGGAGCAGCCAGACAACGAGGAGACTGCTCATGACTGCTCAGTTTAGGAGTGGGCACTTGGAAAACTCAGTCAAGCTGTAACCTGCACATAAAACAAAACAGTAATCAGGGTATTTATAAGTTATAGAACATTCTGTCTGAGTGAAAGCAAAAGAAAAACCTGCCTCTTGGTGGATGTGACAGCAGCTGCATATACCCTTGATCTCAGAAACAAACTGAAGCAGTTTGGGTACAAGTCTACCAGCAGACTGATCTCTCCAAGGAAGCTTGTGCACAGGATTTTCCTAAACACTACAGGGCACGTGGATATATTTGTTTGTGTGCACATCTGTATCTAAGCACGTGCTTATATATATGTGCACACAGACAGACACAGATATGGAGCGTCCAAGCTCCAAGTTTTGAGCAAGAATCCAAGGCCACTCTATTTCTCTGCTGCAGCCAGGAGAAGGGGGAGGAGGATGCTCTGGGAGTTCTCCATCTGGAAATCAGCAGAAGACAAATTAGTAACCGTGGGATAACAGAAAGACTCTGCTTGTAGGAACATGACTTAAAAGCTGTGGCCTTTCCTTGTTCGTTTTCTTTTAGTATTTATTTGGGTGCAGTTGTTCCTACTTGCTGGAACACGAATGTTTTGTCAACTCCTTGTTTTGGGTTTTAAACATTTCTTAGCGTGTGGTTAATAAACGTGAACAGTACAGGAGGTGAAGCTGAGGATATAAAAAGCCACTTCTGTTGCATTGCTTGACTTCTGTAGAGACCTTGTTACAAAGGGGTAGGGAGTAGTAGGTTTAGCTGGACCACAAGGCAGAGGTGGGAGGTGAATAAATGCCCTTTAACATTTGATGGAGAGATTCATTAAGAAAAATAAAATGAAGAAGCAGCAGGAATTTCACACCCAGCTCTGTGTGTGCTTTGGCACATCACAAAGTTATGAAGGAGGTATCTGGACAGTCACACATCTGGAGAATTGTGTCCAGCTCTGGGCTCCCCAGTTCGAGAGGGACAGGGAAATACTGGACAGAGTCCAAGGGAGGCTACAAGGGTGCTGAAGGGGCTGGAACATCTCTCTGTTGAGGAAAGGCTGAGAGCCCTGGGGCTGTTAAGCCTGGAGAAGAGAAGCCTGACAGGGGATCTGATCAGTGGTCACAAATCTCTGCAGGGTGGGGGTCAAGTAGAAGTCTCTTGTCAGTGGTGCCCTGGGATAGGACGAGGGGCAATGGACACCTCAACATGAGGAGAAACTTCTTCCCTGTGAGGGTGCCAGAGCCTGGCACAGGCTGCCCAGGGAGGCTGTGGAGTCTCCTGCTCTGATGACTTTCCAACCCCACCTGGATCTGTTCCTGTGTGGGCTGCCCTGGGTGACCCTGCTCTGGCAGGGGGTTGCACTCCATGATCTCCAGAGGTCCCTCCCAACCCCTACCGTTCTCTAATTCTATTATTTTTTGCACCAAGAACTTTATAACTCTACAAAACCAGCACGAGTGGTTTGATTAATATTTTAATAATTACACACTTTTTACATTATGAAAATAAATCATAAATAGTGTAAAAATAATTCTGAAGATCAACTTCTCACAAGCAAGAAACAAAAGCTGAAGTACAAAACTGAAAGAAACCAAAACAGTGTCCAACTGAAAAACAAGGAGAAATTTTAATAACAAAAACAAAAGCATGCTGTTTGACTGGATTCAATTAAGTCAGGACCAGAGGCCAGTGGTGATTAATAACAAAAAGGGTGATTAAAACCTTCAATTCTTTACACTACTCGTCAAAAGAGGTCTCGTGACATATTTACAGTGCTAAGACACTCAAAAAATGTCTGGCATTGATAATGATACTGACCCATGGGGTTTTCCCCCAAGCATTGTAATCCTTGACAAATTACTTTTCCTTGCATTATTTTTTCTCTTCTACTGCATTAATGAGACCATTTGCAATACAAAAATAACAGCACATATAGATGAACTTAAAAAAGTAAAAAATACAAATAAAAATATATAATATTTTCCAAAGGAAAAAAAAAAAGTCAGATACGTACATCTTAGTAACTTTTTTTTTTAAAGTCGTGTGATATTTTCCCAAACATGTACAATAATATAAGAATATCCACATATATGTTAACAATATGTAAAACATTCTTCCGCCAACCCAATTCTTCATAATACTTCAGAGAAGTGTGCAAGTACCAATGGTATCTGGGAAATTCATACTCTTTCTTCTTTTTTTTTTTTTTTTTTTTTTTAAATAGCAACAAGTAAAATATTAACGGTCCCAGGTTAAGTTAAGGCCCCCTGTTTTCCAAAGAAAATTTAATTTCCAAGCAGCATTGGTAACTGGATGCATTTAAAAACAAAATGAAATGAATAAAACACTACAATTTTTTTTTTTTTCTTTTCTTTTTAAAATACAACCTCCACTTGTTTTGTGGAGTATCTTTCTCAAATTCTGTCAGAAATGATGGTGGCAGGCACTTGTTTCTAACAGCATTTAATGAAGCCAACCACCACGTAAAATACTTCAATAACAGAGGGTGCAAGAAAATCTTAATTTGCACATTACAACAACATTCAGATCCATAAAAGCAAGTTGCAGAAAGGAAAAAGAAAATATTTTAAACCAGGTATTAGTTTTAATTCTGGTTACTAAAGTTATTTTTTGCAGTGACTAAAAATTCCACTTTCTTTTTAGCGGTATCTTTACCATCCTGAGGTGTGAAAATGTCTCTCATTGGGTAAAATACAGAGATGAAAAGGTGTGATTTCAGAAGGTGAAGCAGCAGAGATGAGGCAGTTGGAAAACAAGGACAGCTCCTGCATGCCTCGGGCATCTTCACCCTCACTGGGAGGTCTCTGTGGTTTTTACCCTCTGAACAGGCCCTGATTTGGGCAGAACCCACTGCTGAGGTTGTCAATACTCCCCTGGTTTCCAAGAGCAACCCCTGGCTCCTTCCTTTGGATGGATCCTCTCCCCTCCCACTGCTGGGACACACGAAGCCAGAGTCTCACCCAGCTTTGCAATCCCAGTTCCGTGGTGGTCAGTGGGACAGCTCTGTCCAAATCACCCCACTGGGACCTGGAATCCACATCTCCCAGTGCAGCCCCAGCCTTAGGCAGCTCCACCTTCCCACAAGGAGCAGAGGTCTGCTCATCACAAGTGGGGTTGCATCACCTCTTCCACTGGTGTCACTGGGTCACTGCTGCCCACTGGTGGGCACCTTCCCCAGGGTGTCAGTGACATCTCTACATTAACCTTTAAGAATTATTCCTTTTCAAACTCTGTATTTTACACCTGCAGATGCCTGGATTTGACCATTCTGCATCTCATTCATCCTCCTTACAGGGCAGACTAAAAGAATATACAAGCAGCTGGCTGCAGTGTCATCCAGCCTCGCTATACTATCAGCATGTGACATCAAAATCAGCAATAAATAAAAATATAAATCAAAAAAACACATTGTGTCATCGTCCCATGAATTAACAATTCGTGCTTGATCTCGGGGAGAAAGAAAAAGGTGTCCAAAGCATCCTGAAAGAAAGATTCCCTGTAGCTAATCCATGAATATGAAGACAAGGACCATGTAAATCAGACATATTCCATACAGTGCTTGCTGCTTCTGCACAGGGTGGTTACAACACACTGCAGTAACAGATGGTTACACAACTCAGCATGAAACAAATACTGAAAAACTTGCAAAGAAACAAGAATTAATCACACCTGAAAAAGTCAGGGTTATAGAATCTGTGTAGACTACACATTCCTACAACTGAAAAGACTGGGAGAGGAACTGCCAGTTAGTTCCTGTCCCTAACTAAACAAAACAAATCACAGCTAGTTGGAGGAATGCTCCTGAAAGATACAACACCACACAGGTGGGTCAAAATGTAGCTTTGCCATAAAAAAAGAGATGCTAGCACCAAAAATAGTTGTTTTAAAACATATAAACATGTTGCAAGTCTTCACAGGGTGCTTTTCCCAATGAAATATTAAATGCAATTCTATTTTTTTTCTTGTACTGAACATGCAACTCTTCTAGATACTGTTAGGTTTCAAGTCAGTCTTTAAAATGCAATTATTAATGTCTAATCTATGTATGTAGTTTAGCCTGTCAAATTAAATTGTTTACCTACTGCTCAACCAAGGTCATTTAAAGGGAATGAACCTTTTGTGATATTGAAGCTTAAATAAGAAGTTAAAAGAAGCTTTAAAAAGTAAAGGAAGTTAAGATTATTTGGAAACAAAAAAACCTACCTGGTGGAAGTTCAATAAAGAAATTACCTTACAAGACAGAAAAGAAAGTGAATAAAGGTGCTTAAGTATTTCTTCAGCAGGGTTTCAGTGTCAGGGAGTTAAGAGGAGAATGGAGTGCTGACCAACTCTTAACAGTAGTTTCCTGAATGAAGAAATAATGAACCTGGCTTTATTGCTGCCTAGAGAAATGGATGCTGTGAGGACAGTCTGAAAATACAGATATCCATGTTTTTCAAATACAAAAATGCCAGCATGCATTTAACAGCTCTCTCTCTTCTGCTTTTTCTTTAAGCAGTTGTGTTTGTGAACACTCTAATTGCTAAATCATGTAGCCAGATCATTAACACCCTACTTGATTTTGTAAGTGAATACTCTAAGGGACATTAAAAAAGAAACCCCAAAAAATTACATCTTACTGTATGATACTTTGATAATAAAAACACTCAACTCCAAGTCTTCACACCTACAATAGAGGCAGCCAAAGGTGCCAAGTCAGGACACAGGCACACCCTGTGAGGAGGGCAGCCTGTTGGATTTTGATGGTGCTTCTTACACAACCAGACTGCATTTGGCCAAGACAGAGGGTCTACGTGGTGCTCCTCTTGTCCCCTTTCTGTGAAGCCCTCCCATTCACATTCCTGCTGCAGCACTCTGATTATTAACACTTTATATTCAATCCATGCCATGCAAAGGCTTTTCCTGCTGTAATCATGATTATTCTAACAGGTTGATATTTGCACCTTGAAAAAATTAAGCAAAATAAAACATTTTTCCTTCTATCTGTGAACACTGGTTTATTTCTTACTATTATAAGGATGGAATAAAGCAGTAAAAAAAATATATATTCAGTATATTTATCTG
This sequence comes from Corythornis vintsioides, assembly GCA_025447755.1. Taxonomy (NCBI): domain Eukaryota; kingdom Metazoa; phylum Chordata; class Aves; order Coraciiformes; family Alcedinidae; genus Corythornis; species Corythornis vintsioides. The sequence continues at coordinate 102,513 of JAOEGS010001972.1, read as the reverse complement.
TGTAGTGTTGGGATTTTGTTTTTATTAGTAGGTTATTACTAGACAGAGACCACTAAATCAATTTTTCATTAAAAAAAAAAAATCCATGGGAGATTTTCCCCCAGGAAAAGCTGCTTTTGTCTCTGATACACCAAAATGCCAACAAAGCTTTAGCAAAGGGAAATACTGTATTCTAGTGGCATTTCCATCCATCTGAGATTGTGAAGCAATAGGAAAAGTGCAACCACAGCAGGTCCCCATCTCCACATGCTACAGAACGATGGGGCAGGGAGAAGTGTGCATTCCAAGAGCAGCAAGGTGCCCACACGTGGATGGAGAGGCTGTCTTCCTCAACTTCAATTTTGGTCTACATATGAAAGACAAGTCTCAGAAAAGGAACTAAAGGAAGTTTGCCCTCACCCTGCTATACACTAGGAACAGAAGTGATATAAAAAGAATTTCCATCTGCCAAATATGGCACTGTTTCTCATAAACTAGACTCTCAAACTAACTATAGTGCACCATATGAAGACTCAACACTGGGAAGAAATACCTTGTGGCAAAAAAACTACAAATGTGCACAAATTAAGTATTTCTAGCATTAAATATATATATTAAAAAAAAAAAAAGAAGCAAAACTTTGCTACTATTTCTCTAGAAAGGTAGTCAGCTGAAGAGAAATGGAGCAACATTGACATCTTTAACAGCTTAGTGTGCAGTGGTAATCACACAGACTCATTTCTCTCCAATGTGCTGTGAGTATTAATGTCCACTAAGGTCACTGTAACAGCAGAAAAAGAACAAGATGAATAAATCAGTCTGTGAAACACAAAAATAAACTATTTTCTTTTTTTTTAGACTTCAAGACTTCAAAGACTCTGAAATAAAAACTGTTAATACTGAAACAAGATGAGCGTGTGGCTTTAAGGATTTTCTTCACTGCCAGCATTACAAGTGTTGAATAGGTTATGAAATGCATCCTTTATGGCAACAGTTAATGGGATAAGGAATCAAAATCAACCCCAGCTTCCCAAATTCTGCAGAGAAGTTCAACTAGTTTCCTGTAATTTAAACTGAATCACCTGCAAACCACACCATGGTACACACGTCTCTGGTCAGTTCCATCCTCCTGCTCCTTGGGAGGATGCTCCAACTCATCTCCCACCTCAACAAGGCTCGTTCCTCCAGCAGTCCCAAAATACAACACGCAGAGCACACACTCTGTCCATCCTCCAGTAAGGTTGAGAAGCTTCTGGTCTCAGGCGGTGTCTGCCAGCAAATGATCCCTGCAGCACCTCTGTAACCTTTTCAAACAACCCCCAGAGAAGTCTGGTTGCTTCTTCAACCTCCCTTCCTTCTCGGGGAAGGACTCGACGGGGCCTGTCGTGAACGTCTCCACGACGGAGAGCAGTGCAAGGCAAACTGATGCTGATTAACAGGCAGGACCCTCTTTGGGCAAAGGGGCTGGGTGACCCCCAAGACTGGAAGCCATCCACCTGCAGCTGGAACTCTATTCCCCCAAAATTCCAAGGCCTCTTTTCTATCCTCCTCTGGTTTATCTCTTTTTAGCAATAAGCCACGGTGTGACTCCCTTGAGATGACAAAAGGAAAAGGATTCAGAAACTGGCATCAAACAAAGCAGCCACTTAGCACGTGACACAACAAGCAGGTCTGGCACACAAACTCATGCTTTTAGTCCATACAAGCAGAGGAGGTGGCATGGAGCACTGGAGTGTTTAGGATGGACATGGAAGCCAAGTCAGTAAACTCCAACGGCAGCTGGTACAGTACATTTCATAGCATTTTGCTCTTATTTGGTCACAATTTGTTGTAAACTGGTTTGTGGCACTCATTGTCCATGCAGGTCCACAAGCCAAAGTGTAAGAATTTACAGAAATCATCAGGTCTCTATTATTGATCATTGCATTGAGATCTCTCCCTCAGCAGAGAGAGAATCTCTGCAGGTTTGCCCTGCTTTTAGACACCATCTATTGCAGATGTAAGTGAAAAGATAGATGTACACATGGACTATTGCAAACAAGTAGAAGCAGCTACATGTAAACATATCTCGGACTTGTAAAATCAGATTTTCAGTTTTCAACTATAAATACAAAAAGTGGAGCAGTATATACACAACTTCATGCTCGTAAGGTTAGATTCATCACTGCAGAGACAAAAAGAGATACAGATTAATCACATTAGTACACTCATATTCCAGAATTCTATTCCAAACACATAAATAGGGCAGAGTTGCAAAGATAGACTGTGATTTCCTCAGCACCAGCTGTTCTTCAGAGGTAAATGCACTCAGGATTTCACTTCTGCTTTTTGTTTTCTAATGTGTATCCCTCCACCTGCACTACTCTGCATGCTGTTTTAAAATCTAGCACTGTCTAGGTTAAATCTTGACTGTAAATAATGCTGCCAGTTAATGTTAGCATATAACATAAGCAGGAGATTGTATTGAGGAATAGAAAGGTAAGGCAGGATGCACTGTTCTTCTAGGCATCCCAGAAAAACAGCATCATAAGAGACCAGTATATTTGATAAAAATGCCATATCCATGAGCTTTTAGGAAGAAGGAGAAGCAGTAATCATGTGGAGAAACCAAAGGATGTGTGAATCTTCACATGAAAGAGATTGTCTCAACAATACTGCCTCAATGAGTTGTTATTTCTACACATCCTATGACCTCATCACACCAGTGACTGTCATGGAGAGCTCCTCTTTTGCATAGATGCTGCATGCAACTGCCTACAAGGCTCTGAGTATATCCTGATACTGTTCAGTAGGACTGTGAAAGGTTTTTCTGGGTGCCAAGGATGTGCTGCCCCTGAAAAGAAAAAGCTCTGCCCATCCTACCTTCTGCCAACAGCCAGGCATTGGTAATCCATCGGGACCCTGTTTCAAGGGGAGAGGGGGAAAAAAATGCATAATTAAGTTTGATAGAATAGATATTCCATCAATATCTGTTAGAACAGCTGAAGCAGCTCTGATTTTCTATCTAATAAGTAGCTACCAGTTCCTAACTCAGCTCCTCTCTCTCTCTCTCAAGGCAAAGGAAAAGCCAAAAGAGAGAAGGTTTACACTATAAATACACACGTGCACCTCTCTGCCAGAAAAATCAGTTTTGCTCTAATTCTTTACATCTTCATCAGTTTCTTACTGCTGTTAGAGCTCAGGCTGCATAGTATTTCAAATAGAGTCTGTTATACACAACAATCTGTAGCTGAATGTACAAGATCAATGAGCAAAAAAAATAATATTATTACTTTTATCTGGAGGGTGTTGTGTTTTCCAGGCTCCTAGTACAAAGTTAACCCAATGATAAGATAGCAAGACTAAAATTCAAGTAGGATCTTTTCTGTTCACTTTCGTTCTTTGCTTTTGAATGAAGCAGCAAAATCTTGAAGCCTGAACCATACCTCAAGTGACACAGAGGAAGAAAACACCAGTGGTGGGAGCAGGGCAGCACATTGGACAATAGGGACATCTAATTCCTTATGTTAGGGAGAGTCACTACATTCCTTTTCTGTCACCACCTTACTTTCACATATCTTCACATGTTCAGTAAGATCAGAGCCAACTTTTGACCACAGTCATACTGATTTTCAACTTAATCAGCTATCCAGAGAGTTAAATGCTGAGAATTAGGAGCAGGTATCATGTAACTAGACTATGCATGAGCAGTAATAAAGATCAGGCCCTGACATTTTTTTAGAATAAAGAATAAGCAATATTTATTATGTGAATTTATACATTAAGATAGTGGTTAATGAGAATTTTTGAATGTGCTTGTACACAAGAAGAGCTTGCTGATGAAAGCAAGAAATGATGCTGTTCTCCTAGCAGGTCATTCTAGTAACTGCCTATGAAGAGAATACTACTCATCCATCAATGACAAGAGAATCTCCAGATAAAAGTGATAATACAGAGAAATACCTTTTAAATTACAAAAGCATGCTTGATTATCCCCAACAAAATATGAGCTATGGTTACCATTAATTGGAAGCAAACAAAATGGACTATGGAATAATCTTAATGGACTATGTATTTAAGATTAATATCCACTGGATTCAAATTAGAAGTGCTATAGTTCAAAGAAAATCTACTTAATTTAACATTCATCTTAGAGAACCGTGCTTAGCCACCAAACAGTATCAGAACATGCAGATCAAATTTTACTGTGAACAATTAAAAAATAAAATCTACCTTGTAGCTTTAGGAAATCTTTAGGAAATATGTATGTACTGTTTTGTGGTGTTCTGTTGGTTGGTTGGTTGGTTTTTTAATGGAAAAGAAATTTAAATAATTCTTAAATAAAAATCACTGTTGCCAGATTGGTACAAGGGAGAGGGTCAACAAGTAGCATTTTAGTATAGGTGGGAACATAGGGTGGGGAGTGTTGTGTGTATTCCAGGAAGGTAAGTTCCAAGGGTAAGACCATTAAATTGAAAATGTTACACAACAGAGACAGTGAGGGTTTGGGCTGCAGACCGTTATCTTCTTACAAACCTCAGGTAAGCTTCTCATTTCCAGATGTGTTTGAAAACTCTTTGATGAACAGGCCAGACACCATAAAAATTTTACTTGGGTAAGGTGTGGGAGATCAGGCTCCAGATTGGCTTACTGGAAAACTATGGCTGGATCTTTGAAAACCATCTTTACATCGTTCTGGACACGACTCCCATTCTGGCCATATCCTGACAACATGCACCGAAGCCTGCGTGGAGTGGAGGGCAAGTCCAGGGAAGAGAGGAGCTCTGGGACAGGCTAGGGTGAAGAAGTGAGCCAGTGCAGACAGAAGTCATCAGACTGGATTAGAAGTTGGACATTGTGCTGGATTTCTAGAGACTTGCGTTCCGAGGGTGAGTAAGGCAAGAGGTATTTTGTGAGGAAAATAACACACTGATGGTTCTCGGGGAAAAAACAGGAAGGACACAAACTTCTCAACTGCCACGGGATGTGGGAGACAACTGCTGAGAGTTAGCTTTGAGGTGTCAACAAATGTGTGTTCTCTCACTGTGGTTATGAGCACTGAAGCAGCTGGTTTGTTCATGCACATGCATGTGTTAGGTGAACAACGTAAAGTCAGCTCAGAAAAGCAATTACTTTACATTGAGGATGGCTGACTACAAACAAAGGAACCGCATGCAGGGTTGGTAGGAAAGAGAAATACTGTACCAATTGGCAAGGGGCATCCAGCCCATCCAGGCCAGGCTGGCCTGGCTCCCCTTTTTCCCCCTTAATTCCACGGAATCCCTGTTTGTAAAGATTAACTTGCAATGTTACTGTCAAGGAAATGCCTTCAAGTATTGACTTAGCTGGAGTGAACAAAGAACAACAGAGAGGAGAGAGGAACAAGCTGAGCACCACGGTGTGATTTCAACTTGTGAGGCACCAACTCTGGCACACCCCAAATTTGGTTCCTTCCCAACATGTTTGGCAGAAAATAATCAAACAGAAAACCACGACCAAACCCTGGAAATTCAGCTTGACCATCTTAAGTCTGGTGGTGCTTTAAATCAAAACAGGAGGTTGACAAAGTGCGCTCCAGAATTTGCCAGAACAAGACAAGTGTTTGTCAACACCCAAGTAGCTGGAGCTTGTTCCTCTCCCTTCATTTCTTATTCCTTCAGAGTACAGCAGGATGATCGATTGTCCAATACACAAGTGACACGTACCAATGGGCAAGGTGCATCTAATCCAGGAGCACCCTGTTCTCCTTTCTCCCCTTTAGGCCCCTTTTTGCCTTTCTTTCCCTTTTCCCCCTGTGGATACAATGGTTTGGATAAAAGAAGGTTCATTCTTTTGGGAAAAAATAAATAAATTAAAGAAAGATTGGTATAAAAGTTTTTTTTGTTTTTTTTTTTTTTTCTTTTTAAGCCAATGGAGAGCTGAAAGGACACTTACCACTGTGTTCTGGTTTGGATGGTGCAGTATGTGGAAAAATAAATTATATGATCACAAGCAAGAACTGCAATCAGTTGGTATTAGTTTGTGTTGGTATTTCACATCAGTATTATAGAATGTTTTGAATCCTAGATCAGGGCTTGAAATCACTTGATTTCTCAAGACAGAGGCAAATCTGCACTTGGACCTACTCCCAATCCACAGTCCAAAAAAGTTTCCTGCTTGATCTAAGTGATGGTACTGAAGTGCACATGGACACTCAGCAGTTTGTCAGCCTCACCAGAAGGTCTATGAGCAGAGCACAGCAGGGTGGTCTCTCTAGAGCTAAACACCACCCTTTGCACAGACAACTGGTGTCAGATCAAGAGTGACCTTGGCTTGGAGCATCCTTTGTGGAACTGACCCTTTGCACTCTGGTAAGAGTCTGGGCCCAATCCTGAGTGGTGTCCACAGAAACCCACAGACATGACTGAGGGTGGCACTGCTACCACTGCAGATACAACATGACCATTTCAAACCCTGCTGTAGGAATCAAAACATTCCCACTGCTTGATGGAGAGGTGCTTACGACACTCCCAATGATTTCATACTGTCTGGTTATCATAAAACAATCAGAAGTGATAATTAGATTCTTCATTTAAATATTCCAGCATTGAAATGTTCTCTCTACTGCAGACAAGATTCCATCTAGTTATTTTGCTGAAATTCAGTCCTTTTGATTTCACACTGACTTTTCTTTTTAAAAGTAAAACTTCCAGAGCTTTAATTACTCACAGAAATGAGTTGACTCCTCTCAAGAAAGCTACCTGCAAAGATGACCTCACCTTCAAGCAGTATAAGGTGTTTAGAGAGTTCATTTTCTAATTGATTTCACACCAGTTGATCACAATGGTAAATGAGTTTCAGGTTTGCTCTCAATTTCACAAAAAATCAAAAAAGGTAAACAAAAATAATAAAAAACTAATTGGACTAGAATTGTTAAAAAAAATGGGATAGGAAAGGATGTGTGAATCGGGAATATCACAAAGAAATGAGGAAAAATAGTCATAGGAAAATTAGTATGACATTGGAGAACCAGCAAGCAAGGTTGTGGCTATTGGGAGGATTTAATTTGTGAGGAAAAGGGTAAAAAAGACAGAGGAATTGCAAGGAATGTAGGTAGAGGAGAAGGAAGGAATGCCCATTTGGAAAGACAGACGGATTCTGGCAAAGCACAGTAAACAGACATTTAACTATTTCCACACCAGTACAGAAAGACTTAATTCATTGACATGAGAGGAAAACCATTATTTTTACACAATTAAAGCATAATTAGCTATATCATATTTAAAAAAGGAAAGAAAGCACGTTATTCATTCAATATTGCAGCACAACCAATAAACTCAAAGGAAAAAACCCAATCTTTTCTGTGAACAAAACATACTGCATTCATGACACCATGGCAGCAAAGCTTCTCATCTATCTTTTCTGTGTGCCAAAAAGTCACAGGACAACATTTGGGAAGCAGCAACCCAAACATTACCCACCTACACCAAATCATAACATTGTGATGTAAAAAAATCCTATGACCTTATTTGAGCCAAGTCAGCAGTCATTTGTGTAGAGACTTCTCTGGATTTCCCGAGCACTTCACTACTTTTTCCACAGACTGAATTCTTCTCTTTTCACCTTCCCTTTCTTACCCTGAACTATAGAGATCCACAGGAGACACTACATCTGATGAAGCTTAAAACAAATTAATCCTTAGTGCCTAGAGAAATACAAATTTGTGGCAGTTCTGCAGCACTGTGATGGTTGGAAAAATCTCCAGCCCTCACATGCAGGTATTTTCAATGATGCAGAGAGTAGGGGGGGAAGGATGATGCCTTTCCAGACACTGTTGCACTAAATCACACTCCTCTGTCAGTACATATAACACGGGGCACAACTAACTGCCCATTTGGGACCAGGCCTCCCCTCCCTCTACAAAGCCTTTTGTTAAAGGTTATTAATATTTTAAATTTTTTTTTTTTCTTCTGTTCATACAGCTTGAAAAATCCAAAAGCAATTACACAAACCTTTCTCATGCTGAGTGCTCCTGGACTATAGTTTTATGTGATTACAGCTAGAACACTTCTGCAAATGCTTTTTACAGCCAAGTTAAGCAGGTGTTATAATGCAAACACTGACTGGCTTTCCTTGTTGAAGCACTAACAGGCTACAATAAAAACCAGCAGGCTAGGACTCATTTCAAATGGAAGAAATAAATATTTATTCCCTGCCCTGTCTATGAAAAAAACCCCCAAGTGTCAATGGTTCTCAATGGCATGTTAGTAATGATATATATATTTGTTTTCCCCTTTGCCACTACCTAGAAGAGGTTTGCTCCATCCATGGTGTATCTCCCAGTCAAGTAGTTTGGCCTCCTCCTTGTCACACTAAGCCAGTGCACATCCTTCAATCTCTTCTATCAGCTGTGTCTGCCCCAGCTTAGTATCCTCCTTGCTCTCCAATTACTCCAGCTCTTCTTGAACTGGGGGGCTCAAAATACCACCTGCAGTATTCAAACACCCTCACCAGGACTGATGAGAGAGGGGTAACACACACCACTTTCAAGGTATCCCAGTATGAGAACACACAAACTCAGTCAATTTGGCACGTCTTGTAACTTCCACTTAGCACAGGCTGGCCCTTTGGCCAGTTACCTATCAGATGATCAGTTATAGCTTTCTACTGATAACTGCTCTCAAAAAAGAAAAGCTGTTTGCTTGTGACAGACAGCCCTGCAGCTTTTGACAGACAGCAAGAGCTCACCAGTCATCGTGATCACTCAGCCACTGCCTTTGTGATATTCACAGAGCACCTGCTCAGGCAACTGTTCTGCAGAATCAGCACCTTACCAGTGATCTCTGAGCTCAAAATAAGCAATCAAACAGGGACAGAAGGGAAGGATACACCTCACAGTATCCTTCCTTATCAATGCATTCCTGACAAGTGGGGTTTTTTTTACCTGACAGTGTTAAGGAGATGAACTCAACCAGCCATGGTGACTTTTAACCCCGCTCCTTAAGAAACCATGATGGGCAGTGGTCCTGGTATAACCTTGTACCTGTCTGCTAGGCAAAACCAGTTGTCTGAACTGGAAAAATCACCTGCTGTATGTATGGACTTAATTATATTAAGTGGCTTGGTGTGAGTGCTAATTCAGATGTTTTAGCAATAGGGCTCTGTGCTAATTAGAAGTAGGGGAGATTTGCTCATGATCTTCTCTACATGTATTTAGTTCTACATTGCTTTTTACTAAATCATTTCCAAGTCCTTGTGTAAGTAGAGTATTTGATTTCATTTCAACCCACAAATACCATTTAGTACTTACTTGTAAATAAGATATTGCCAAAAATAAGAATGTAATCCTGTCCTTATCCATTTGGTGAGGGACAGGCATGGTACACTAGGATGAACAGTTAGACTGCAGATACTGCCAAGGAAGAGAGCTGAGGTCACCAGTATAAATTTCCTACCACAACACCACATTCCAGTGATGTCTGCAGAAAACATTTCAGATTGACAAGGATTTCCAACACACATAAGATGGATCAGATAAAATGGGCCTAAAACCAAGCTGTGCTCTGGGACATGTTGATATGACTAGTTTTGTGCATAAATTTTGGGGTTTTTTTTCTGTGATTTTGCTTTATCCATCCTGCCTTTTAGCACACAGCAAAAACAAAGATAAGTTTTAACGGGATGATTTGCAGCATATAGACAGCAGAACTGACTAGAGGCTGAGGAATCAAGCAACAGTTAATAACACTGTGGTCACCTTTTCTCCCTTTTCTCCTATATCACCCTTTTCTCCTCGAGGACCAGGGAAACCCTATAAAAACAAAATGGACAAAGATAGGTCGACTTTTATCCACATGCAGCTGAAGCTTTCAAATACTCTTGGAGAACATAAAAAGAATAAAAAGATGATTTCACTACATGCTTTGCATGTCTGTGTTCTGTGCACACACGCATGCACACCAGAGCATGTGAGACAAGTGAAGTTACTGTGTTTGGTGAAGTCCTTTTGCCAGCAATGGGAAGGTATCACTCAAAATAGCAATAGTCCATGCTATGCAGCATATGCATGGTCTGGAAAAGACTGCTCCAAGGTGGAAATTTCAGCATAGAACTCGAGGAAAAAGCTTGCAGCAAGTCATTTTAGCATGCCAAAGAAAAAGTCTGTATTTTGAAACATATCCCTTGCAGGTTATGGAATGATTCTCTTTAATTAGGTCAGATTTCCTCAACCAATGTTAGTGACTCCTTGTTCTGAATCACAAGCCTGAATATTTTCTTACCATGCCCACTTTTTTCAGCTCATTGGCTTCCAAAGGACCAACTACTTGCATTACTAAGCACTATATCTATGGATAAAGGCTGTATATGGCATCATCTTTGTCACACTCTCTGCCCTGCATGCATGCTACGTGGAAACAAAGGCACTCAGCAGACTAGCTCTTGAAAGATGCTCACCTACCAGCATATTGAACATATATATTACTTACATCAAGGCCAGGCTCGCCATCTTTACCCTGCCAAAGAACCATATAAACTATGTTAGTGTCCCTAAGCTGTGCCACCAACGACCTCCTCGATGCCCAACTTCTGCTCTCCCTCTGTGCAGGGGAACCCTGCCCTGCTAAGGCTGGACACACACACACAGCACTGCTGCTAGGGAAGGGTGTTTCTGCCAGTGTTTAACATCCCCAAGAACTGATAACTTGACTGTAAAATATTGCTCGACTGTAACATTTTGCACGACTGTAAAACTTTGCTTGACTGTAAAAATCTGCACGACTGCAAAATTTTGTTTGCACCCAAGTTCCAGAAGCAAGCTAAAAATACAGAAAAAAAAAATCACTTTTCATTCACAGTAAGAGGAAGCAGAAATTGGGTGTTTTTTAATGTAACTCTCAGAGAAGCATGCACTGCAAGCTGATTTAGCACTCCACAGAGCCTGAAAACTGTCAGTAGCCACCGACTCCTGATCCAATTAAGTGGATCCCATTAAACCAGGAGTCTGTATTCCATCTTCAATTAGTTAATCGAACAGATTAGACTGGAGAGGGTATGGCAACACTGCAAGTCTTTGGCAGAGGCTGGTTGTGCCTGGCCAAGCACATTTACATGGCTTTTCTTGTGTCAAAGTACAGAACAGACATGTTTATATGTACACACCTGACCCAGTTATCAGCAAAGTACACAGAGTAATTCAACTGGTTTTACTGGGGCTATGCTTGTTTGCCCAAAGGAAGTTCTCACTCACACTTTAGAAATGGATAATCTCCTTTAAATGGATGATTTAAAACATACCACCTCCACCTCTGAATGATCAACAATGAACTTCTCAAATTGCTTCTGAGCACACGACACAGAAATGAAAACAGAACTGAAGTGTCAAACAAAACAAAACATAATGGCAAAGCAGCTTTGCAGCATGGAAATCCAAGCAGCTTATTGACATGAAGTAAATCACAGCTTTCCTCAATTCATCCTGCCACTCTCCCATGGTTCCCAGGCAAATGATGGCCACAGGCTGCAGAAACTGGAACACTTCCATTATGGGTTTCATCTCTCTTGCTGTTCCATGTCAGGTCCTTTTCATTACTTTTACATGACCATGTGCCTGGGTAGGAATCTAAGCCTGTGACCTTGCACTGTCAGGGCTTATTATCTACCTTTGCCTTTTCCAAATCATTGTATTGCTAGGTGAAAAGCAGTCCTAAAGCACACAAAGTTTAATCAAGGAGTGATGAAAAGCTCAACGTGTACAAACGAGGTGCAACTTACAGGCAAGCCGTAGGGTCCTCTGGGTCCAGGGTCACCTACAGTTCCCTTTTCACCCTAAGAAAAGATTGCAGAACAAGCAAGCAAAAACATTGTCTATCTTAGATATAGCTGATCTCTGCCAAGTTCTTTAGGTTAAAGTGTATGCATTTCTAAATCTTACAAGTGCAAAATATCCAAGCTCATTTATTTTAATTAAATGATGAAGGGAGTGGAGAGAAAGTGTACATTACTTTCTAGGCAAAATGCCTTTTTGGGTGTGTGCTATTACATTTTAAACCCATTAGCAACTGAAAATATTTTTTCAAACTGAATTTGCACTGGTTTCTGTTTTATGGTTGTAATGGCTGCAACATTGAGCTCATTTCAACTGATGGTTGAATGAAAACTGAGGCTGCACAGCATCAAGCTCCAGCCTGGCAGCTGAGATGCAACACAGTGACAAGCAAAAATAATGTGTGAATTCAAGTTTGTGTTTCAGCAGACAATGCTATTAACAGTGACATCATGAAGATTATCCTTTGCACTGCACTGTGTTGCTAAATGCTTTATGGGATTCTAGATTAGTGCTGTAAATACCCTGCTTTATTGAATCAAAACTGTATTAAGGTGCAAGACAAACAAGTGCAGAGATTACTCCTGAAGTTTCATCTCATTCTGCACTAACATTCCCCCCAAATTACCAGTTTCTGGAGGGATGCTACCAAAATCATTCTGCAAGATTAATATAGAACAAACTTTTCCAGATGAAATGATATTTCAAGGTGAAAAGCTTCAGGATAATCGTAGTAATAATCTCTGCTCTCCAGTTCATCAAGATTCATGTGGAGTTAAACTTCCTGCATCAGCCAACATTAGCCCATGTCACTACAAGATCCCTAAAAATCTGGGTGGTTTACTACTCATCATTAATTCATTACTCTATTATTCAGAGCACAAGAGAGGGAGGTCGATGTGTGCCTAATTAATGCTGGTGATCACAGCCAAGTCCAGGATCACAGCTCTGAAAATGGGCTGCTAAGTCTCAATTGACTGGATAAAAAAGCAAGCACCAGAGCAAGCTGAATCTGAACCTGCTGCTGAATAAATCCAGCAGTGAGAGTAACTGACACCTGATTTGCTTCAAATACTTCATCTTTTCAGAGGTGGACACTGTGTGCACTCACTTTAGCCTAGTGGTGATGTGTGATTTCTGATCCTTCTGGATTTTGCAAATCTCCAGCCCTTGCTGAGCAGCACTTGGGCTGGATTCCCTCTCAGTACAATAGGAGGTATTGGGAAGTAGCAGCTGAGTTTCAAAACAGCAAATCCCTTGCAGCTTTAAAACTTTCTACTGAGAAGAAACTAGTGGACTGACCTATGGACAATAATACCTGCAAAAAACTCTTTGATCAACTCTTGAAATACGTCACAACTGGTTAAGTATCTTTTTTTGTTTAAGTCTTCAGCAGAAAGATGACTGTACAAAGTCCTCTCAAGATAGGCCTGTAACGTTGCTAAACATATGGTAGACATAAAGATACTGAATGTATCAGTCTAGGAAATAATCTCATCTGTTATGTAAGAATATATTTAGAGAAATGGATCTCATCTTTTTTTTTTTTTTTTTTCTCTCCAATACAAAGCACATGCTGAAATGTGTTTGGAATATCTGATAAGGTCCTGAATGTTTATGGAGTTTATAAGATGGATGGACTACCACGGGCACATTGCCCTCAGCCATCATGATAAAGCATTTCCTTCAGGGAAACTGCCATTTGCAAACTTCAAGAAGGTTTTTAATATCTTTTTGTAAGACATTTTGTCAGTGCCCAAAGAATAGAAACCGCAGGCTTTGCTTCTGACTCCTGTTTCATTCCAGTCTCCTGAATCATGGGTGAATATGATCTCCCATTTGCATGAATAAAGCTACATCATTGGTGGCTCCATTAAGATTGATACAGAGATTTCAAAACATTAAGTCAAGAGTTTCAGGAAATTATCATTACACTGATTGTGACTTTCAGATGGACAAGGAGGTGGATACACAATTCTGACTGTCATCAGTTGATGACAGTCATGGTTGTCATGGTTGATGCATCCCCTTTCCCCAGCAGTTTACTAGCTGTTTACCAGAGTTTGCTATTTTCTCTCAAGAGATTAATAGGTGCACAGCCAGATTCAGAGGTTTATTTTGATCAGCTCCTCCCTTTAATGAAGGTGGTCTCAGTAGATGATCCCTAAGCACATAGCAATATGGTATTTTCAATAGCTGAAGAATTTATTAAGGGTTGTAAGACACCAGCCTAACAAATCGTATGAATTCACACTATTAATTATCATTTCTATGCCAAAGAAATGCATAAAACCACAGTACCAGAATGGTCACCAGTATCAGGAACTGTTAAATCCTGTTTGTGCTTCTAATAACCAATGAACAGTTTAAAGTTTAGGGAGAAAATTACATGGTAGTGCACTTGATCTCAAATTCAGGTTTTCCTATTTTCCAGAGACATGCACTATTTTCCTAGTCTACTTTCTCATCATCTAAATAAGTTTTGTATAAAGACTGAATGATGTTTCCTACTTTAATTAAATAGCTAAACTGGAAATAAACCAACCCTAATTTGCACAACAGTCCTTTCTATCTAAGAACAGTAATTCAGCTTTGCCTCAAATGCAGCCTATGCAACAAATCCAAGATACAGGAGAAATCATTAGGTCAGTTTTATGATTGAGTTTTCTTTCCTTAACTTTTAAGATTACATAAATATATAGTGACCAGTATTTTACATGTACTCTTTTACAGTGAGATTGTCTTTGCAAACTTTCATAATGGGGATTTAAGGAAGTGGTTGTATTTCATGTTAGACATCCTTAGTGTCCTTCTAGGTTAATATCAGCCCAAGGTTTTTCTTATCAGGCTGGACAAAATGTGGTGCTGTTGACTGATAGTGAGCAGTGGCACTGGCACCATTTTTAATGAAAAGGCAAAGTCTAAAATCTGGAGGCAAAAATGTTTTCCCCCTCCTTTCACATGGACACGTTCCACAGTTGCAAATGCAAGTTGTAAAACTTCATTAAAAACACATGGGTTGTTATTTAGATAACAAGACATTTATCAATGCCAGGCACATGTTAGATAACTATGCTACAAACAACTTCTCCTCCCAAACAGTATTGAGTAATTTAATGAATAATTAAAGCAACAATCTTGCTAGTTGTTTGCTTGGGAAAAAAAAAAAACAAACCAAAAAAACCAAACCTTCCATTTTTCTTGTTTCTTGTGAACTTCCTCCCATTCATTCAGCTACAGAACAAACAGTGGCTGTGCAGGGATTTCCTACACGCTTTGGTTTCTGTAGTAGTACAAATCTGTCCCTCTGTGTTCATGCAATTACTGCAATTTCCACTGCAGCCCTTCCTATCCCCTTTGTAACCACCACTTGTCAACAGCCATGGTAGGGCTTGGATACCTCCATAAAAAAAAACCAATTACAGTCGTCTTCCATACATTCAAAGAATAGTTTATATTATAGCAGATAGTTTTTGAAAGACTTTGCTTATCCTTCAAGATAAAGCTCATCATGCAGGAATAAAATGTACAGGATTTCTGTATGCTTCTGCATGTATGTGTAATTTAAATTGCTTTCTGAAGTTCAGAAGATGATGTTCAACTATCTTTTCATGGGGTTGATAGAAAGAAAAATGATGTCCCCAAGAAATACTCAAATCTGTAATCCCCCAGGAGAAAACCACCCAAGTCCTTCAGACAATTAAACAGCCTGAGTGGTAACTACAGTTCCTATTTTGGACTATGCTGCATGTCTTGTACTTATTTCTCAACAGCCAGCTCTGTGAAGATGAATCATGAAGCCAGACAAACCCTTCTCAGAGCTGCACCTGCGCCCTATGGTTGCCTCCTTCATGCAGCAAGTCTGAAGTTGCTTTGGCACAGTTGTTTTGTTCAAGTGAGCAATTCAAAGAGACAAACTTCTTGGCTGGCAACTCCTTGGAGGTTTTAAAGTAGCATGTTTTGTTTTGCTGTACAAGTTGGTGGTTGTATTGTTAAAGATTACAGGCTCACGGTTCAAGATTAAGGTCCCCACCCTATTTCCACTGAAGAACATTCACTGTGAATATTCCCAATTAAATAGGAGGCTCTTATCTTCTAGGTGTAAAAAAAGAGGAAGAGAAGTTTAAATATTATAGCTCAGAGATTTTTTTTTCAAGACAAAAACATTTAAATGCAAAGAGGTGAGAAATACTAGGGGTTTTTTTGCCATTGCATATGTATCAGATCACATTATCTGCTGTTGTCCTGGTTTGTTCTCTTGATCAGTTTACTCAACATAATGAAATGAAAAAAATTATGTTCTGTGCAGCACAGTGAAAAGCCCTGTAAGTTCTCACTGATTAGTCATTATAAAATATCAGTTCCTGTGAAGAGAATGAATTACAAAATCAATCCTTACGCAGCTAAACGTGTGTGCAACTACAATACATTCTGGGTTGATTTTTAAGCAGGAGATATTGTTTTCAGTGATATCTAGGCACACTGGGTGTAGCCAAATGACCTTTTGCCATTGCAGCAGTCCTTTGTACAAAGAAGCTCATGGAACATAAACTTACCCTGTCTCCTTTAGGACCTGCAGGCCCATGGGGACCAACTGGGCCATCTACACCCT
This sequence comes from Corythornis vintsioides, assembly GCA_025447755.1. NCBI lineage: Eukaryota > Metazoa > Chordata > Aves > Coraciiformes > Alcedinidae > Corythornis > Corythornis vintsioides. Next base: position 86,140 of record JAOEGS010001972.1, on the reverse strand, counting down.
ATGAAAGGAAAGAAAGAGGGTAAGAGAGAGGTCTTGTTCTTCAAAGTTTTTAGTTTTACTATTTGTCTTCTAGATGAGAACTAACATGGAATCAGTCTTCACCACCTGAAAATTCAGACTTGATTGTGATGGGACCTGGCCAAAGGAAGCCATTCAGAATGCCACCTATAAGCTGTTCTGAATGAGGTGACCCATCTTTCTTCTAGTTGGATTTTAATTTATTCATGGAAGTCATTGAATTTACAGAGATTTGGGAAAGAATTTTTGCCAGGAAAACTGGAAGGGACAAACAAAAATGTTGTTTTCTTACATCATTGCTTATTTTGTAAATCAAAATGTCCACCTGTAAGGTGGGTGGTCACAAGCTTGATCGCAGTGACCAACAGGACTCTCCTTTATATATGTAACTCCCATCCTCTTTCACTTTATCCAATTCTTTACCCTTATAAAAAGATTTAAATGTTTTTGTTTAATATGAGAATGCCTGAGACATAACCTCAGCACTCCAGCACCCATTTCCCTGATTCCACGTTAGCACCCAGCGGGTTGCTCTTCCTGAGCGAACTAAATCCCTAACCTCCCTCTGGAGCAGCAGTATTCCGAGCAGGGCAGTTTTCCAACCACAAATCAAACCCAAACTGCCTTTTTGAGATTCAGAGCTCCCCTCCACACTGTCCTTCCAGCACACGTGGCTCTGAGAGGCTTCTCCAAGCCCCCTCCGCCCCAGGCGGGCAGAACCCCACGCTGTGGGCACGAGCAGCCCGGAGCCGCCGGGGAAGGACAAAGGGACACGGAGACAAGAGCGACAGGGAAGGACGAGGAACTCACCCGGGGTCCTGGCTTTCCGTCTAAGCCAGATGCTCCCTGTGGGGTTAGGTGGAAGCATGGATGGTGGGCACGACACGAATGACAAGAACGGCAGATTAGTAAAGCGGTGCTGACGAAGAAACACAATTCAAACGTACAGTACAAGTCGGGATGGGGTTCTGGGGGTGTGGGGTATGGGGAGGGGGTGACATTGCTACAGCATGTTAGTTAAAAATTCACACAAAACACAGAGCCTGCTTCTGTTCTCCCATTGTTGTGACATCACCCACCCACCTCTGCCTTCATGTCACGATGTATGAACAAAGCCACGTGGAGTTATGGGAATGCTACAAACACCAGGTGTTAGGGTGTTTTTGAGCCTCAGCGTGCAAATATTTACTCTGCAATTTACTCGCACGCTTTCTAGTTTGTAAACAAGGACAATAAAAATCCTGGGCTACACAAAGAAAGAAAAACATAAGTTAGCCACTCTAGGAAGTCCTGAAGTGCAAGAATACTGCATTCTGCAGCCGACAAAATCTGGATCCCGACTACAATGGCTTCATTCATTTCGCAGGGCCCGGGAGACAATCACTTTTCCTGTTTTCCCAATACACGCTCCAGTCGGGAGCACTGGCTGGGAGGGCTGGGACTGGGCAGCATCAGGCTGCTGTCGGCTGCAGCATCCTCGGGGACGGGCTGCCCTCTGGCGGACTCAGGGAGAACTGCAGAGCACCAGGGACACCGACTGCTGCTCGAGTGTCCCAGCACTGCTGGGGATAGGGGCACCAAATCGACTGGGGGCATCGGGAATAATCTGGGAACAAAGCTAAATTAAAAAAAAAACCAAAACCAACCCCAAACCAACCTACCAACCCCAAAACAAAACCCAATCAGAAACAAAACCAAGATTAAATTGAAAAAAAAAAAATAATCCAAAAATGCATCAATAAATGCACAACTCCCCCTTCCAAATTAACAATCACCCCCAACATACAAAAAAAATCCCAAACCAACAATCAAAAACAACACCCTAAAAAAAACCCTAAACCAAAACAAACAAAAAAACCCCACGAAAAAACAAAATATAAAAAAACCCCAAAAATGTAAACCAGAACAAACAAAACCAAACAAAATAAAAAAAAAAAATCCCAAACCCCAAACATATTAAGAGTGAAAACGAGCCAGTTTTAGAAAGTCAAAAACTTGGACTTTACTCCTTAAACTGCCATTTTAACTCCTTTGTGAGGAATATATAAAACTAATTTTTCACAGTGCTTTCAAACATACAAAGCAAGCACACAAAGTATTTTGTCTTTTGTCAGCCTCAATTTTAAGAGCAATAATGTTTTCACATAATTTATTTTTAAGGTCTTTTTCCAAGACAAAAATTTACATCAAATGTTCAGAAGGGAAATTTTCTGAAGGACAAGGCAAAAGTGACAATCCACCATCCCTAATGAATGAGGGAAAAAGTAAATAAATTAAAATTCCCTAAGCCAATTTATATCTTTTCTTAGTCAGATGTGCAAACACAGGCAGCCTATTTGGGCAGAAGGGGGGAAAAGAGAAGATTAATCTGTTTTTAACGCAAACACCATAGAACATTTAAATAACAAAATGACTAAGGTAAGGGGGGGTGATGGCATCTTGGTGACAACACTTTCAACTGACACATAACAACAAAAACCTGACAGCACTGGGTGTTACAGGACATTCACCTTGGAAAACAGCATGGATTTGGGGCAAAACAAAACAAGACTGAGGCTCTGCTCTAACATTGTGCATTTTATCTATGCTGTTGAGTAAACCAGAGTTGTTCATCAAGAGTAGAAAGAGAAGTTTGTGATTTGTACTGAGATTGAACAGTTTGGGTTGGGTTTTTTTTACTTACTGGAAGACCAAGGGGCCCTCTGTCACCCTTTTGACCTGGTTCACCCTTCAATCCTTTAAGAGCATTTAACCCTGGTTCACCCTAAACGTAAAAGTATAAATGCCAAATTTTGGGTGCTATAATGGGTGTTGAAGCTGGGATAGAAGAAGCCAGCCTCAGAAATGGCTGCAAATTCCAGTTTGAAAAAAGGACACAAATTCAGCCTTCTTGGCTTAGTGGCTATTTACAGACTGGTATTCTACTGGGGAAAAAGAAAATGGGAGGTGTCTGCTGGGGATTTTAAATCTGTGTGAAAAAAAAACTACAGGAAACTTAGGAGTAACAGATCCTTTAGAAATTTTTCCTTATAATTATCATCACTATAGTTAGATAGGTTGAATTAAACTTGAGTTTCAGGGGTTTTGGGAATTTCCTCAAATCCCATAAACCACCCTATGCAGATAATTGAAACTGAAAGAAACTTTCAGAAAAATAAGCCTGAAAACTGCAGGATTCTGCAGTGGGATCTCCTGAAAAGTACATTTTGTAAGGAAGCCATGTTTTTTTCTTACAGCAAACTGGAATTTGCAGCAAATTTTAACATAAAGATATTTTAAACCTTTAAGCATACATAATTAAAGAGCAGCAAATTACAAGAAGCAGCACAGGTTATGCAATGCCAAGGTGTTTGGGAGGTCCATAGTTTCTGTGTTCATATATATAAACAATGTAAGAAATGGCACTTGTCTTGTGATTGTTGAATTATGCATTGGCTATTGCATTAAAAATCACTGAGAGGATGATGGTGGGGTTGGAGTTGCCAATAAATCATGAAAAACTACCTCAGCTTGAGGGCTGCACAGTCACAAAGAGCACTGACCACATCTGCCTCTTTTGGGAAACAGAAATACGTGGCTATTTCATCCAGGCTGCTCGTTCCTAGGTTTCCCCATTATGTTACTTTATATCATACTCATATATAAAAAAAAATTTATCAAAAACAACCAAAGCCATCAATATAATTTAGTCTTCTGCTTTAAGTAACTCCAGACATCACCTGCCTGCTTCATGCCCTGCACAAGTAGCCATTTCTTCATTCTTCTTCTATTTGACTCCACGTGACTTTCAGAGCAGTAGCACTGAAAATAGTGAAGTTTTGGAAACAGACCTGAGAAATCTCAGGAAAGCCTGAGTCTCAGGCCAAAAGCCTGAGGTAAGGCAGGGCTGGTGCTAAAATGGAACAGACCTGCCTTCAAAACATGATTTATGACTCGGGCTTCTTGTGCCAAGGGAACACAAATGGTCTCATAACAACTCAAACCTGTGATTTTCTGTCTCATACCTTAAAAACCCCCAACAAAACCCCAAAATTAAACACTCCATCTCCTCACATATTTCTTGAGAAAGGTGCATGTGATTAGGGAGCCACAGTGATTAAAATGATCATGCCTGGCAACACCATTGGCCCTAATGACTGCCATGCTATAAAGTGTCACACTGAATTTTAGTTTACTGGTGGTTACTGAATTAAAGCTCAAACTAAAATAGCCCAACTCTGCCAAAACCCCCTTACCCCCTCTTGAGCTGTTTTCCTGGTCTTGGAGAGTCCCTACAGTCTATCTTCATGTAGTGTGCTGTGGAAAATGTTCAAATAGTATCACAGACCTGCCTGATTAGGGATTCCAACTTGGTAAACATGAAAATACACATGAGTCAGTGACAGACAACTTGCATAATGTGGCACCTAAGAAGGTGAAAGGCTGTTCAAACTAAAAGAGGCAGGAGATGCAAGAGAGCAGAAATGAAGAAGACTTTATCTGACTTGGTTTTATGGGTGTGTTCAAAAGTAATGCCAGTTGCAAGGGCAATGGTGAGCAACTTGTCCATAAACAAGAAGCTAAATAACACAGTGCCACCTCACAAATATGAACACAAAAAATGGAGTCAGCCAATGCTCAAGAGAAGTAGTAGTCAGAGAAAAATCACAGAAATTTAATAAAGCTTTTAAGCTGTTAACATAAAAATCTGCTTTAAGGTTTAAGAATATCAGAAATATTTATTAAAGGAGACAAAACTGAAATTAAGCTGCATGCATCGAAGAACAAAGCACAGCACTTTGCAGACATAAAGAACATGACTATTCAAGACAGCCACTAACTTACCTTTGGGCCAGGCAGTCCATGAGGTCCCTGAAAATAAAGATACCATTTTTGATAACTAAAAATAAGCCACAATTTTTTCAAGAGCCTGTTGTTTTACAGGGGTTCAAGCTGCACCTCTAGTTTTGTCCTCACAGATGAAATGTGGCTGCCAATCAAGCAACTGTAACCACCCAATTCAGAGAAGGAATCAGACCCCTGATGTTAACACACCAGCAAGTGCAATTTGTCCTCTACTTCCCATCAGTTTTAAGACATCCTGAAATGTCCTACATTAGGTCCCTCTCTACCAGTCACATAGCACAGCAGTTCTCTTCAGCAGGCATTAAAGTGACAAAAGAGATTAAGCCCCTTCTAGCCCCACTCTTCCTCCCAGGCTTACCATAGGGCCTGGAGGACCATGTGGCCCTGGTGGTCCAGGTGGTCCTATCATCTACAGATAAAAAAACAATGGCATTAAATCATGGCAGAGTAAAGAACTCCCTCACAAATGCCAGAAGTCAGACTGACCCTTCTGTTGGCAAGTGCTTATGAACACGGCAATGCAATGGTGCAGGTTGGCAGCAGGTCTGGGAAGGGGTTCAGGAATGGGAATGATTTTGATTCAAAAGATAGGGTGCCTAAATTGTAGGTTGGCCTGTGCCATATGGCAGTGTGCCTGCCTCCTGATTCTTACATCCTAGGGTCTGAGATACACTCACAAGACACTATGGGGAAAAGAAAAAGCTCTCTCTGAAAAGCCCAGTAGTGAGCAGAGTTACATGAACTTCTAATATTTTATGGTATGTGCTCCTTAGCTGTCTCTGTACAGCATAATCTCTAGGAACAGAAGATGATGTGTGATTTTATTCCTCCCCAGTACTGATGAATGGAAAAGACACTAAATTCAAGCTGGGGTTCAGCATATTTTCAAAATTGCCCTTTGTCTCTCTTCATATTTCATTTAGCCCCCTTGGACCAAGAATTCCCTCAAGTCATTAAAACACGTAATCAGGTTGCTCAGTGTTTAGTCCCTGTTTTTTCTGTGATTTTTTTTCTCTGTTCCTAGCAAAGCTATGGAAGAGAATTTCATAATGATATTTACAGTTAAATATAATCTCTGTTGGCTTTAATCCCAAAGGGCTATTACCATAACCTGCAAGGTGGCAGCCTGCAGGGATGCTAAATCAGGTGTTCAGACTTAGGCACAACCCCTCTGCTACACTAGCTGGTGGGGCTGGCAACAAAGGCAGCTTTGAGCTGTGAAATCTAAATACTGAAAGCCCTGTTTCAAGTGGGAAAAGAAGCAAAACAAGGTCAGTGAATTAAATTGTAACAAATTAATTTCAGAGAAAGAGACTGGGAGATACAGGGTGCTGGTGAGTCCTGCAACAGCAGAGGGTATCCTCTGACTCCTCAGAGTTATGGCTCCAAATATCCAGGGCATGTCAGTCAGTACTGACAAGGGAGTGGTGGTCAACTTTTGCTCTGGGGTTTTCTAACTCACTGTGCTCTGATAACATTCATCAATTTATTTTTGTTTTGTGTTTTCTTTTGTTGTTTTGTTTTGTTTTGTTTTTATCTCTTGATTCAGCAATAGTGTGGCCAGCAGGACTAAGGAACTGATCATTTCCCTGTACTTGGTACTGGTGAAGTTGCAGCTCCAATCCTGGGGTCAGTTTTGGGTCCCTCACTCCAGAAGGACACCAAGGGGCTGGAGCCTATCCAGAGAAGGGCAATGAAGCTGGGGAAGTGTCTATATAGCACAAATCTGGTGAGGAGCAGCTGAAGGAACTGGGGTTGTTTAGCCTGGAAAAAAAGGAACTCAGGAAAGACCTTCTCACTCTCTCTAACTACCCGAAAGGAGCTTGTAGTGAGGTTGGGGTTGCACCAGGGGAGGTTTAGCTGGGTATTAGGAAAAATTTATTCACTGACAGGGTTGTCAAGCCCAGGGAAGAGGTTGAGTCACCATCCTTGGAGGCATTTAAAAGACTTGTAGACATGCTGGTTGGGGATGTGGTTTAGCAGTGACCTGGCAGTTCTGGGTGAATGGCTGGACTTGAAAATCTTAAAAATTCTCTTCCAATTAAAATGATTCTGTGATTCATTATGGAGCCAGAAGGCTTTCACTGAAGAAAGCAGGACTCTTTTTCAAAGTGAGAGAATAAACAGAACAGGATTGTATCATTAGAATGTTTTTAACAGTATTTTTTAAGCAGACCAGGAGTCCGTTCATTCTCAAAAGGGCAAATAATTATTCTGTAGAAAAATACAGTGAAAGTTCAAGCGTAGGAATGATCAAGGATGTCAGGAAAGATCAGTCATGAATACAAAGTATTGCTCAGAATCAAAAGCTGGAGAACACTGCTGAACTACTGCATTCACTGCAGCACCACACAGAGACTTACTGAAGGACCTTGGGCACCAGGCAAACCAACATCTCCTTTTTCACCTTTCACACCATTGGCTCCCTACAAAATCATTACAAAACAGCACTTACAAACAGCTTTCATCTTATTAGCAATCAGTCTAGAAATTACAATATTTATATACAATTAACTGTAATTTAAAAATAGAATAATATAGCACACATATTATGGAATTCCTATTTAAAAACTTTTGGGTTTACTTTATTAATAGCTGTTAACAAATGTAAAACTGTGATTTTATATTGTTGGCTATCAAATGTGGCAGGATATTTATCACAAGCCCTTACACTGGCACTCCCTTCATGATAGATTGTACTATGGATACATTTTTGGAATTGTTTCTGTTTTTACTGAGAAAATTCACTTGTAAGTGTACACGTGTACAGGGATAGGAAGAATGAATCCCATAAATACTGATGCAGTTTCTCTCCCTCCTCAATCTAAGTCATCTAAAATTTCTTACAAGTGTTCAAAACCCAGCTCCTTTCTCCCACAAGCTATACTTGCCCAACGTGTGCTACAGTTTACAAGTCAGGTACCAAGCTGATGAGCATGCCAACTAATCTCTCTCTTCCCAAAGCAATGTTTTGTTTGAGTGTAAGTGGAAAGAAAAGTTCTGACAATCTTACACCTCCTAGATTAGTTGCAGAACAATCTCAGGATTTTCTTCCCCAGTGCTTTCTGTCCCATTTGAATTTATTAGCCCTGCTGGAAATTCCTGATAGTGGAACAGAGAACAAATGCAAGTGTTATAGCTAAAATGAATTTATTTGTCATACTCACTGGCAGTCCAGGCAGTCCAATTCCTCCCTTTTCTCCAGGCATTCCAGGATCACCTGTATCTCCTTTTGAGCCTTTTGGACCCTAAAATACATACTTATTCAGCAGGTCATGCAAAAAAAACCAGATGCACCAACACAAGTCTAGCTTTGATTCTAATAAGCAGAACAAGGCATTCTATAGATTGACCTTTGTTATGAAAATGTAGTACTGTAGCCATTGTTAGACCTCAGAGTAAACAGCAACTCAATTATGAGCTTTATTAATTACTATCATTATATTATTATTCAGATTATGCAACCTAAGGTACAATTTGGGATCCCAGGAAAAATCTCTTGAAGTAACCTATGGTTACTCACACGACCTTCACTATATGATTTGGACATAATGTACCTGCTCCCCATCAACTCCTTGAGCTCCTGGGGATCCTGGTTCACCCTGCAAAAGAGAAGGTGGAACTGGATTATCCCAACTGTCCCAATCCTTACAGGAAAGAGGCAGAGAAATTGCCTTAATTAACAACAATAAAAGCAAAGAATATTCTGTCAAAAAGAACAGCATATATATAACACCTATATGCAACATGGTGAATAAAGAGCCCTGCTGATTAGGTCATTACACAAACTTTGGGTTGTATAAGGGCCAGACAAGTGCATAAAAAGAAAGAAAAAAGAAGAAACAACCCTGGAAGCCTGGTGAAAAGACTCCAATCCAAAGAAAGCTTCAGCAGTTACTGGAATAAATATGGAATCATGCTTTTTGATGTACATAGGGTGGACAGAAACTCAGGGGTTTTTTTTTTTTCCCTTGCTAACATAAATCAACCAGTGAAGGATTTCACATTCACAACATTGCCCTGTGACCAGTTCCTTAATAGAATTCTCCAAGGAAGCAAGTTACACTGATGACATTACTATCATACTGGAAAGAAACTCCTGTCAGGATGCATTCTGCTTTACACCATTAATTCTGAATGAGAACGCTCACCCATATGAAGAAACAATCTCTTCCCCACTCCAGCTTCCCTGTGTTTTACAGCAAACTCCAGGATGCAGAAATGCTGGGTATATCCTAATGCAGGACTTCTGCACACTGCAGTCTGTATTCCACCATTAGTTTCCATGCAGGGGAAAGACCCCAAGCCTGAGGTCTTACAATTTCTCAAAACAACATGTATAATGGGATTATTTCCATATGATATCTTGAATGAAGCTTAAATCAAAGTGTCTAGTATTGTGACTGAGGAGAGATGTATTTACTCTTAGAAGAGCTTAAGAATCACTGAGAGAAAATAGAATATATGTAGTATTTAAGAAGTAGAAGAATAATCTCACCTAATTTAAATCAGTTTAAGGAGGGTCCATGAACTGCAGCACTTTTTTTTTTTTTAAGTATAGGCACATTTATTAATTAGATTTCATAGAACAGTGCAGAATATGGCATCCATTGTCTCTGTGTGGGCTGCTCACTAACAGTCCTGGCACCACACATAGCACCAGGCAGGTGGGATTAGCAGGTTTGGCTTTGCAGCCAGGCTCCTGCCCACACCTGTGTGCTTTAATTTTTACTGACATGAGAAAATATTGTGCTTATTTGGGTGGGCACCACTGTAATATAAAAGCTGCATTCACATGCACTCAGGCTGTGGTCAGTGGTGCCCTGCACACAGTTTTGCCTACCTCATTCCCACCCATGCTGCACTGTCTGTGGCTACTTTGCAGAGTGCCAGGGACCGGCCTCAGTGCAGGTCCATGGGTGAGATGTTTCTGACCTGTTTCAGGACTGAGTAATTTTGCAAGTTCTCAGCTAAGCATCTGTGTGTGGCAACTAAACAAAGCACCTATTCTGGAAAGTTACATTTCAAAAGGTGCCAAATTTGAAACGTGCCATGTTTGGTAAAATCACAGTTAAATGTGCTGTATAGGGGAGCTCTGAACCTGTGTGCACATATCAGTTAAAAAACCAGAAAATACTTCCACTGTTAAGATACAACAGGTAAAAAAAGGATGATCACCTTTGGCCCTTGCAGCCCTTGGGGTCCTGGGGGTCCTGGTGGTCCCTAAACAGAAACATATAAACCTCTCAGCTTTTAAATAAATTTTTGCAGAACTCACAATGTAAACACAAGCTGAGTATTAATACAGCTACTATATATAGTTGCAGGTATTCTATATTCTATTATTATATATTCGACTATATATAGTTAGATTTTCAACACAAGGGGAACAGAAGCCACTTATGGACAAGTTGTTAATCTATAACAACTCTCAACAAGCAGAAGGATACCAAAAAAGCAATGTTAAAATAACAGTACAGCTCATATGTTATCATGAAGTTCTGCTGCTCCCACTGATGCAATGGCAAAGCTCCTCTAACTGGCAGGGAAACCAAAATTCACCTCAGCCACATTTTCCAGCCCTTACATCCTGATCTAAAACAAGCCCAGGTCAGTAGAAAGCTCCTGATAGCAAAGAGGATTCTGCTAAAGGATATTAAGTGTATTTGGGGATACCCAGAGCTTTGTGAAATTGCCATGGAATGAGTTATAACTATTTCTTTTATTTCTACCTCATGCTGTGGACAGCATCACCTATTAAACAGTAGTCTGGAAGGGGATGCTTTAAAGAAAATAAAGCAACAAACCAGATTTTAAACTCCCCTCCACTAATACAAAAAGCATTTGCACAGATAGGAAAACAGGACAAAGAGCAATCTTGCAGAAAAGAACTTGGAACAGAAAGAAGAAGAAAATCCTTTTTTTTTCACAGCAGGTCTGGTGCTTTAAGGGCAGGCTGAGCCTGCAATGCCACCAGCATCCCTTAGCTGTCAGTATTCTCAGAGATTGTGCCTGGCCTCATGTGGTTAAACCAGCCACAGAAACTGGCTGGAGTAAGAGCACTGGACTGTTCAGTCCTCTGCACATTTTAGAGACAGGTGCTAGAAAATTTATCTTTATTTCTGAAGATGGGATAAGATAATGACTCATACTTGGGCTTTCTACTTTCTACTCAGCTTTACTTCTTTACAGTTAACAGACAGGCTTTTTTTTTTTTTTTTTTTTTTTCCCCAGAAAAAAATTAATTAGCATCTGGACTGAAAATTCCCAAATGAAGTTACTTTACAAGCCCATTTGCAAGAACTTAATTTCTGCCCTGAAAATAAGGTTGATAATAAAAAAAACCTGTTTGGTACTCAAATCCTTCTTCATGTTTTCACTCAACTCCCATATAGGCACACACAGATGGGAACATACCCCAAAAATACCAAAGCAGCTGTCTGCCTGGATGTGTACCTAGAGGAACACTGAGTTCTATATTTTCCTGGGCTAAAAGTAAAGTGAATTTTTGCCATTAATTCAGCAGGGGCTGAACTGGTTCCGTTGTCGAAGGGCTTTCAACAACAGGTTCTCTGTTATGGGAATACAGAGCAAATAAGCAAACAGATGTGATGCTGAACCAGGTTAATATCCAATTAAGGTATATCCTGAGCTAGCAGAATTATGAACATGCTACAGCACAAAGGAGAAGGTTCTACAACACACACAAAGTCATGCAGCAGGCATTACCGTGACAGTCAGGGTGGCAATCCTCTGTGGGCAGAATGTATTAACAAGAGACACCATTATCAGAACTGAACACAGAAATTATTCTGCTTGTTACAGTCTCCACAAAACCTATGCTGCATCTGGGAGACACCATGCCTCCAAAAAATAAGAGTAAAACCCATGTTATTTTCAACTCCCAGGGTTGCACTAGCTGCTTGGCTTCTGTGGAAATCAGGATTTTACACAGGTGAAGACTGCAGGTTCTCATACAATTTAAGAGGTCAAATAAATGATGTCTAAATAGAAAAATCATAGTAAAAGTCTTCCAAAAGTTTTTGGCTTAATAATTTTAAGAAAACACAATGAAGTGGTGTCTTGTCTAAAGGATTTGCCTTATACTTTGCAGTCTCTGCTGGTTTTGCACCAATGTTTGATTAATAAATGCAATTCCTAGAGAAGAGACGTAACACTGATTTTCATACAGAAAGGCAGATGTACACAAAAGTTCTAAATCCAAAACTGTCCACAAACCCAGCTTTATTTACTACAGTTCTGCTTTAAATGTTTGTAAAGATAAAAGACATTTTTATCATGGAAGGAGACACCACTATCTTGACCAGCTACATTTTTTTTTGCCAAAGAAGAATCTAAAAGCAAGTGAAAAAGTGTTTAAAACTTATCTATATTTTTAAACAGACTAAAACCCCCAAATACTACTGCTTGCACATGCTTTCCTATTGCCTGTGAAGAACCTACTGGCTTACATGGAACAAGAAATTTAACTTTTCTACTGATTTCCTATGTGCAAACAAAGGTTTGCAAATCTTGTTTTAAGCTTTAAAAGAATCTGCTTGCCAGTGCAACAATACATACTGTTGTCAAGAACCTGGAACCTAATCAATACAAAGTACTTGAAAAAATAAGTTCTTTAACACATGGCTTTAATATATTGGTGTCCTTTGTATTTTATATATTAATGGAAATATAGCAAAAATCTTTAAAAATGCTGAAAAAAATTATCTAGGTATGAAAATCTAAAATAACCTTTGCAAATTGCATGTTCACTCTAATGGGTTAATTCAGATTTTAGTATTTGATCCTGTAGTTCCTCCAAAGGCTAAACATTTGCAGCTCTTGCTTTTTGCCTTAGGAAATTCTGCAGAATAGGTCTCAAGAGTATTTTGCATCTGGTCCTCCAAGTGAAAGCCACATACATTCAGCAGGGGTCTTGCTTGAACTGTGATGATGATTTTAAGATCACAACTTTCAGTGCTGATGAACTAAGACATCTGATTCTCCACTAACACACAAGATTGAGTAGGAAGCACAAGGCAAAGTCACTAAATTGTTCTGCAGCTTCTAGGCTGCTTGATGATTTATTACTAAATTCTAACAAGACAGACAGGCAGCCCAGATCTTGCAAATTCTTGTCAACTTCTTCAATCAGCCAGCCAAATTCTGTGCAAGTTCACAGCTCCGTGCTGAGAGCTGCAGGTTCTCATTGGCTTCTGTGGGAGAGCTGCAAATCTCAGAGCCCCTAAGAATTTGGCACCAGGAGACTTAGGAACGGGTGCTTGCCATCTGAAAAGACTGAGCTGGATTTGGCAAGGATTATTTTCAACTGATCCCATATAATCTTTCTTACACCATCCTTGCACAGCCATTCCCATTACTATCAATTATTTCTTGCCCTGGATCAGAAGGTGATGACAAATGAAATGATTTACAATGGGATATAGGCTTCCTGCAACAGGCTTTAGTCCCTTTTTAAGACTTCTTTATGTGCTGCTGCTTTTCTGAGGGAGCTTGAAAGTAGCATTGATGCCAGAGTTAAGATGCAAAGGAGATACAGGTGCTAAGGCCTCTGATAATATGCAAGATAAATTTCAGGCTACTTTCAGGCATCTAACTCGGAGAGTGATTTAAAAGACCAAAGTTGCATGTTAGAATTCCTTTAGAAGTAAGCCAAAGGAGACAGACAGAATGCAGAGCCTCACAACATGCCCATAGAGACTTCCCCACGGACACCACTCACAAAGAAAGAGTGGATTTAGCCTTTACAACATACAGACTTTGAGAATTTAGTAAAGGCAGTGAAGTTTGGGGGTTTTTTTATTAGTTTTTTTCAAAACCCAAATGACTGGCCAGACACTTATCCACTCCCACCGAGTAAATACAAGCAAGTAAGTCCAGCAGCTTCAGTGAGAAAATGATCAGATGCACAAAGAGCCAAATTCAGTCTTCAGCTGCACATAAGCCAACTATTCACTGTGGTGGAGTGAGACTGCTCTGAATTTGCATGTGAGTACACTGCAGTGTAAATCACCCTGACTGCAATGACATATGTCAACTTGGTACTTTGCTTTTATGCAAACACTCATTCATTCTTTTTGTAACCCCACGTTAATCCTCCACACTTTTCTGCACACCAGTCAAAATAAGTTTTCTGGAAATGAATCAGTGGGAATACTAGTGCTTGGCCTATTTAACATACTCAAGTTTCTGATTGAATCCACAGCTTGCTAATGGAACTACATTACATGATTTCCAAATCTTAAATATTCTGCTCTTTGCATTGTATAGGAAGAAGAGGAGGAAAAGAAGAAGAAGGAGAAAAAAAAGTCAATATTATACTATGTGAACTGAAAAGCAGACAATCTCTTGAACCTATGTATGTGGTTTATTACATGAATTCAGCATGAAGCACCAGAGCCAGCAGTGAATCAGTTTGATCCTCATTAGATGATGTCAATACTCTCCAGGGGAAATGAAACTAATTCACTCAACAAAATTGTATCAAGGAAACAGCTTGTCTCACACCAAAGAGAAAAACTGGTTTCCAAATATAGAAAGGGATTCATGGTTAATAAGCTCAGCAAATCTTGGCACACAGAATGTTTTCAAGGTCTACACAAAAGAGAAATACAATGCTGTCAAACTGCTTGTTCCCACACCAGACTGAGCCACTCCAGCCTTGTTATGTTTGCCTACCTGCAGAGCTTCATGGATGTTGCCATTATAATCAATTATCTCTGTTGCACCTTGATCTCCCTTCTGTCCAGGTGGTCCCTGTAATATATTTTCCATAAAAGTTTTTTTGAGAGCCTTGCCAAAGTCTATTTTAGACACTTAACTACTGACACGTGATTTGATTTGATTGGGAGGTCTTGGAATCTTGTTGTTCTTATGGTATATCACTAGTAACCACAGAAGTGAGCATTAAACTACAGACTGTTTTTAAATAAAACCCATTATTTTTAAAAGAAAAATAAACAAGCAAGTCAGTACACAGTAACTTGGGCTGCAGTAGGAAAGTAAATACACTAAACTCCTCTGAGGTCAAGTATTTAGGCAGTTCCTGCACTTCAGTTCTGCACTGGCTGTGAACAGTCTCAGAACATCTGGCATCTAACATCCTGCTCACAAACAGGAGTCTGCTCCAAATAGTAGCAAAGGCTGTTACTTATATTAAATTCCAGTTAGCAACACAAGTTTCAGCAGAGTCCAGTGCCTAATTTCACTGATTTTACTGGAGTTGCTGCTACAGTTTCAGTTCATAGCTTGGAATCAATCTGAGAGTACAAAACAAAACCAGCTGAAATGAGAAGCTGACTTACCCGTGGACCCACAGACCCTGTGTCACCTCTGTCACCTGTATCACCCTATGTAAAAATATTTGAAAATAGGCAGGTCATTTGACACTATATCACTTAGTTCTTCCTTTTAAAATATGTTTACCTTAAACACGTTTACCTTTTAAATATGTTTACCTTAAATATGTTTACCTTTTAAACCATTTTAAAAGGCCTCCCATCATAAACAGAATGTGGATCTTAAGCAGTTAAAGCAAAAATTCCTTTGGAATCTGTGCAGTGGCAGGGCTGAGTGATGCAGTTGGTTCTGTGTGAATTTTTAGAGAGTGCTGTATTGATTTGGAATAAGCAATCCCAAACGACCCATAAAGGACAGATAACCAGCTAAGTAGTTTGTATAATTTTCCTATTGGATATGGAGAGTGGGCTGGTGGCAGGACATAGCCAAAGTTGTGCCATCTGCCTTTCCTTTCTGGCAGCAGAGAGTGAACATATCACTAGAATTGTTAAAAAATGAAGTTCCCAACTACTAAACTGACTTCTGTGGGCTGGATTTTCAAGACAGATATAAGGGGGAAATGAAAATAGCGTCCTTATCTGATAAAAAGGGAATTAAAGGCGATATATTTAATCTTTTTTTTTTTTTTTTTTTTTTGATGCATTTTGGGTGTGCCCAGGTACTGTAGGCAAATAAAAGCTTGATTTACTCTTTTACTCTGATGCTTTAAATCCTTCAACAGCTCTCCCACCTTTCCAGTGTTTCTTTTTGGTGGGAATGAATGAGGTGAAGAGGCACTTAATTAATCACATCCTTCAGCACTGTAAATGAGCCACACTTCAAGGACCTTACAAGTACTGCAAACACTGTCCTACCAGCCTACATTATCTTGTCATCTTTATTCTGACATTAGACACAGTAATGCCTAAACAAATCTCCTTTCATTTGGCTTTGACTCCATCATACAGCATGAAGGTGGCCAGTGAGCACAGTGTTTGCACAGCAGATGAGGTAATAGCAAAGCATATGTTTTATATCTCTCTCTATATTGAGCCAATTATATTTATACCGAATTGGATGGATGAACAGAGACAAACAATGTTGTTTTTAAGGCAGGTAAATCAGTAATGTAACCTACAGGTCTTGCCTTTGTAGGACTTCTGGGCATCTTATGTCAGTCTGAAGTACTTGGAATCCTGCTGGTTTCCTAATTCACCAAAGTGTGGATCCACAAAATGATTGCAAAACCCAATTAAAGCTCCACAGGCATAGTGAGGTGCTGGTTCCTGGCAGACAGGAGGACTAACCCACATCAGTTACACAGAGAGAAACCAATTTGCATGGGGAAAACCAGAACAGAGTGGAATAGATGTTATAACAGAAATAGGAACTAGAGTTTAACACACATAGGATTGGACTCTAATAGCTAAAGCTGAAAGTCAGATGGTTTCACTTATAAACAACACTGCAGACTGTTACAGATTCTTTAAAGAAGCAAGTGAAGTGTCTCCGAAGTTTTATAAATAATTTATCCTAAAAATGAGCATGTTAATTACTCCACTAAGGACAATTTCTTTACTACTAACCTTTGACCCTTTTGGGCCTCTAGATCCAGGTTCACCTGTTTTCCCCTGTTTGAAGGAAGACAGCAGAAAAATGACAGAGAAATGGGAGGAGAGAAATTAGCAACAACTAACTACAGTATGGAATAGCAGAAATACTTCATTTTATATGACCAAGATAATGAATCTGTAAAGGCACTGAATTTAAGAGTATCCAGAGTAATTTATTCTTTAACACCAACATGCAAAGGCCACAGATTCCATCCTTCCAAAGGAAAAGTAGTGGCATTAGTAAAGAGTAGCCATAATTAACACTGGTTTGGAGGAATGATTTATATCATTACATAGCTCCTGAAAAAAAAAAAAAATGACAACTAAGAGATTGAGAAGTTAAAATAAGAAGACTAAAATAAAGTGTTAACATAACTACTTTTACCAGTGGTTCAGGTGAATTCAAACTAACTGGCCAAGAAGGATGGAATCTGCTTTATTGTATTTCAAAGTGTATTAGCAAAGGAAAACTTGATGGTATTGACACAGTGGAAAGTATGAAGACAATGCTAAAATGTAGTTAGAATGATCTCTTTCTTACAGAGTAGAACAGTATGCAAAATGGATTTTCTCTGCATTCAGTAACAACACTGGTCAGAGAGTTCAAACATGGATGGGGAAAGTTTGGAAGCTGGAGGTCAGGACTTTAGCTGGAATGAATTAGGCCAACTCCAGGACAGTGTATGTAGGTAGTGTCTTTACTTTGTAGACCAAACAAGAGTCCATTCAGACTGCAGTTCCACAGCTGTGAACACAAAGCTGCCACTGTCTTCTGGACTGCACTCAAGTATTTGACAGCTTTTTAAAAGCTCACCCACCAATTTTATTTTTTTTTTTGTTCTATTTTTCAGCAGGAAAACACATAATTAACACATTAATTAATAGGTGTAAAACTAACTAAACATTTCCAATGTAAAATCAGACTGACCTTTGGTCCAGGAACTCCAGGTTCACCTCGTTCACCCTTCCCAACAGGGCCTGCCTCTCCTCTGTCACCCTATTGCAACAGATACACATATATCACAAAATACCCATCAGTCTTCATCACAACACCAACTCAGCACTACCAAAGACACCAAACCATCAGAAGAAAATATTTTCAAGTTTTTTTGTGATTTTTAAGGGTTGGAAAACTCTCCCCTAAGTAAACACAGTCTTCTCAAAAGCAGAAAGAAGAGGGCTTCAAAATGGAAATGGGATTTGTAAGGTTTGGGGTTTTTCTCCCTATTCTGAAAGGACTGGAATAAAGAGATTCCCAAACTGTGAGACTGTAAAATTAATCATAGTCTAATTTTTCCATGCAGTGGTGAAAAAACCCCAATATCTAGAAAGAAAGAAAAAAGCCACAAATTTTTGTGGATCTGATCTGTATGTTCAGAGTCTGGTGTGTAACATCAAAGTTCCAAAACCTGCACACACTTACAAGCTTTTTCTCTAAAAGTAAATGATGAAAATATGGTTCCTGCAGTCATGCAGATTCTGTCACTTGAAAAAGTAGGTTTTGGGATGCTAACATGAATAAAAGCAATGGCTGACCTTCAGTTATGAATGGATATAACATCTGCCTTCACACTGAGAGCATCAATATAAAGATTTTTATCCTAGCACTGGTCCATGAACCTTCCATATTTTCCTCCATTTGTACAGTCTCAGTCTCTGCCATGTGCTGAAGAGGTTGACTTTGACTTTGTACCAGAGTGATGGCCAACTGCCCTTACCTTTGTTCCTGGTAGTCCTGGCAACCCAGGTTCTCCTTGTGGACCAATGAAACCTGGCTCACCCTTTAAAAATACAAGAGGCATGTTAAATTATTTATTTGACAGTATATAATCACGGTTACACATGCTTCTTTTGGATAGTGTTTTCCCTGTATTGTTTACAGCTCTCCATATATAGAAATATGTGAAATCACAGGTACCTTTCCTCAGCATAAACTCTTGTTGCAAGCCAGCACACAGCACATGAAATGCAAATGAAGCAGAAGGTGTCAAAAAAAGTTTTTATGTGGTTAAGGACTGTTAATATGCAACCTGGATTATACCATAATTCACCAAACTGCTACCTCTGAAGGCAGAAGGGGAGTTCTGGGTGATTCCTGTGTTTTGAAATGGAGGGTTCATTTCAGTCATGTATTAGGAGGGAGCTCTCTATTGTGGCATGTGAATGGATGGGCAGACAAGGTAAGACAGGTCATCCCCAAAAAGAGATCAAAAGTGATCTCCTTGCAAGTCAGAAACTCCCAGCATAATGGTTATCCCCCTCCTCATTCTGACAGTACAATGCTTCAGTTTTCTGTACCCAGACAAATCCTCTGGCTGTGAACAGCTGGGAAAGAGCCACAGTTCTCCTGATTCCCTCTCTGCTCTGCCTTCTTCTTGCCCATTCATTTCTACAAACACAGCAGACAAGCAGCAGGAATCAAGCCGAGTTGCAGCAGAAGCAGCATTAAGTAGAGGAGTAAGGATGTATTTTATTACCTATCTCCATGCCTGAAGGGGGATAATGGAAGATTAATAAGCCATATGTTTTCCTTCACAAACTCTCCTGAGCAAAGTTTCCTGCTATTTAATATTGCATTTTTTTTCACATAAATTTGAATCAAGAAGCTATACTGACAAGCCATGGTAAATGTTAAGATCAGGAGTGTAACCAAATTCAAAAGTACTTCCTTATTAGTCTTTTAGTAATAGCCTTGAACTTAATGACTAAAAATTACCCATCAAATGCCCTTTGAAATAGCTAAAAGACAGATGTGTCATAATCCTGTATTGATGTAATTACTGACAACCTGTAGAGACAGTGAATTTAAAGCAGCTGGGAAATATTTCTCTTCACCTCCATAGCAATGCAGGTATTTGCATGGGGTGAGCAAATTAGCAAGTATTCTTGTACATTCATCTGCATGCTCATCAGCAATACATCATTAACAGGTCAAAGAAAAGAAGGTCTCTAACAAACTCAAAACCAAGGAAATCTTAACTGAAAGGGTTACTAAGCAGTGGGACAGGATGCCCAGGGAAGTGGTAAAGTCACCACCCCTGGAGGTATTTAAAAGACATGTAGATGAGGTTCTGGGGGACATGGTTTTGTGGTGGGACTGGCAAGGTTGAGTTAACTGTTGGACTCTATGATCTTGAAGGTCTTTTCCAACTGGAATGATTTTATGATTCTGTGACTTCAGGAAGAAGAAATATGCAGTGACCACATGAGCTTTCCAGTGGTAAGGCTTAGAACTGTCACTCAGAGATTGATGCACAGCTTTCGAGTCAAATTCTTGCACTTTGCCCAGGACTACAATACTTGCATACCATGAGAAAATTTCTGGCCAAAGTCCAAAGCAAAGTCCCTCCTTCCCCAAAATCTCCAGAGATACTTGAATTGACAATGTTGTAGCTCTGGGATTCATTGAAGCATCACCTCATCTTAAGTCTCTTGATTAAATGAGCTCAGAATTCGTTCCAAATGACCATGATATGCTGAGAGAAACACAAGGAATTGGAGTAATCAAGACTTACAAAACATCTAACTACAATCACTTAGAATAAAACCAAAGTTTCATCTAAAAAGAATCTAGATGAAACCACAAGCTAAAGCAGGGGCAAGGAACTCACAATCTGGACAGGAGTTATACAGGAAGGTTTTGAAAGAGAATAAGAAACTCCCTCATTTGAAAGGCTGTTTGGCAGCTGTACAGAAATCCCATCAGCCAGATCTGAGTTGGCATTTGAGTTTAACCCTTTGGCACACTGATGAAATCACTGCTTAGAGACCACCACATTGCACAGGAGGTCAACAAGATGACTTCCAGCATTCGACCTTCAACCTGCTGGGAGAGCTTGGAGCAATTTGCATCCCTCATACAACACAGGCAATTTGGGATTAGAAAAAAATCCTCAAGCTTGTGAATTGCTTCCAGTTCAGAGGAGTGATTTTTTTTTTTTGCCTTTGTAAGAATAATTTTTAATGGTTGATAGGTTAATATTTTAGAGGCTACCTCTCTGCATGCTCATTTTCACCCAAAGCTGTAGAAACAGTAGTGGGTCAGACAGTAAATGGTATATACTGCTCTTCACAAACCTTGCTAATGCTCTTTTGCACCTCTTACCATTAAATGTCTGAAAGAGGAAAGGGCTCTCTAAGGCCACACTGTAACCCTGGCATAGCAAGAGCTTCACTGCAATTGAATAGTAAAAAAGCCACCTTGTAATTTAATTCACAGAAGAGTCAATTTTTTATGAGGATTATTATCTAGACATATTAATAACCAGTTTTCATGATGATTAAAGCTTTGATGGCCTGAGGCAGAGGCTAGCTTTGATATTAGGGGTTAATTCTAAAACGCACTGTTCACTGTGGCTGTCTTAACTTTAACAGAACCTGTAATTGGCTAAAACTTGGGACAGTTGAAATCCCATTTGCAATGCTAATTGCTGTTTTAAACACCATTAATTTGGGAAATGCTTATTAACAGTGCAGTTCTAGCACTGCATTCAGTTAGAATTAGTCTTCATTGCCCACCTGAGCCACACAACATCTCAATTATTTGAAACTTTGTTCTCACAGACAGGCCTATTCCAACTCCAGTGCCTGAAATACACAGCTTTATGCTGATACAAGCAATCAGTAAAGAACAGCCCTTGTTGGATGCACTGCTTTCCCACAGAAGACCCTTCTATCATTATTCTTCTAATGAATATAACACATTTTCCTATCCAGATCAATGTTTGCCAAAACAAAATGAACTGTGCTGCAGAACAGCAGCCAAAACATGTACTTTTCTATAACAATAAAATAAATCTGCTTCCATTTCTGAAATTACTGTCCTACTTTGGCAAATAAAAATATTTCAGGTGACTGATAAAATATTTTGTTGTTTTTAAAGCCATAAAACACACGAGCCAGTTATTCCCTTTATGAATAAAAACTGCAAAAGCTCTTAATATTTTTTTTGTTTTAAGTCTCATTTCCACCTATTTTCCTTCTGTTTCAGATTACTGCATTCTTTTCTCTATGCTATAGAAATGAGACTAAACCGACCTTTAAACCATGAATTTGCAAGTCACAATGTCATTTCAATCCTCATCCACTGCTATGCATTAGAACTAGCTAGAGAAGTTTAAATGTCAAGTGCTCACCTTTATTACTTAGTTCATTGGTCCTGAAATACTTTATTCATTGTCTGCCCCAGTGCTGTGACCATTGCAGGTTTGCAATGGAGCTAGGACTTTTCCTGGTGTTGTCTTGCAAGTTTGAAAGTGCCAGGGTGAGGATTCCTGCGTGCACACTTCTGGGTTGGCAACTCATGCCAAAGCATCCAGAAGCTCTGTGGAGGATTCTGGCAACGTGGCTCCACCCCAGAGGAGCCATACATGGGAAATGTAGCTGTGTGGGCTGGAGGAGAACCCTGACAGGTTCCAAGAAACAACTTGGGGGCAGACCTGGAGCATCCGTAGATATAATGGTCCTCTAAACAACTGCATCCGGCACAGGGCAGCCTGCAAACTGCTCACGGGTCCCAGACCTTGGAGAACCCAAAGTGTCCTTTCTGACAAGCACTGCTGTGGAAGGATCCTCACTGTACTCACAGCAAGAGACCAAGGTATGCTTGTCTTATGTGTTACCCTGACCCACTCATTGGTGTATTTAAAATAAACAAAGCATGATGCCCTTTCCTTGCCTAACTTTACTGAAAGAATCCTGCCAAAGCAGAGATATACAGAAGAGCAGCCAGAAAAACAAAACCAAACCCCAAATCCCAGATGCAAAGCAATTTAGAGAACAGCTCTAAAGCTATAATAATTGGATTTGACTTGGTGGTGCTGTGTTGATTCTCCAGAAATTACCATCTGCTGCCTCCAGACAGTGCTTCTGAGATTGCCATTTAAACAAAGCTGCAACATTTTCACTCTGGAGAGGAGCGAGGGCCAGGATCTCAGGAGTCTGGACCAGAGCAACCCATGGCAATAGATGAAGCTGTGCTTGCTGGTGCCCTGCCTGCATCTGCAGCAACTCAGCTGCAGCAAGGGAATTTCTCAGCAACTCAGCTGGCCTTTGACTGTAGCAGAGAAAACAGCACCTTGTACTTTCTCACCGTGAAGGGCATTAAAGGGACTTTATATATAGCCCAATGTCCATGGGAATTTAGCTCTCAGGAGGACTACAAGTATTCAGCTCATAAGAAGGAAATGAGTAAGGTAAAAGGAAATCTGATAAAAACCCACAAAACTTAACCTTGTTTTATAAGGTCTTTGTTAAGTTCTTTCATACCAGTTCAGAACTGGCTCCAGAAATGGCCAGTTGAAACAGGTTGCCTGGCTCACTCATCACATTTGAAACAATATCTTTACTCCTTAATCAGTCTCTAAATTTAGGAAAACAATTCTGGTTTAGAATTTCCAAATGCATGTTTAGCCTTTATGATTCATTTAGTCAGGGCACTAAAATCTTACAACCTGGCTAAACCCTCGAAACTTCTCAAGGAGCCCTACTTGGTACAACTATTTATTGCTTTTTACTAAGCCTAATTTTCCCATTGCTTTTAAGTTCTGCCTGCTTAGAAGGTACCCTGCTTTGGAAGGGTGCTAACAGCACCCAATATTAATTCTGATTAATTCTGCATGCATTAGTCATATCAAGGACTTCTTATTTACAGGCTAATTATAATTCAAGTCAGCATGGTACCTACTTTTGAGGATTAGAATAAAAAAACTTGTTGCAAGGAGTGCCATGTTTTTAATTCTTCACTATGGCTGAAATGCTAAATTATTAAAAGCCTGGTCCCAAATTGTTTCCTCCAGTAAAAAGTCAGGTGACAAATCTAAGGAATTTTTGTTACTATCCTGAAAGATAAAGAACTTCACTCCTGACCACCTAAAATAGTGTGTTTGTGGCACAGAAATACTTTCAGATTACTAACATCAAGTATTCTTTGTGGCTATCAAAACACTTGATTTCTAGATACCATACCATACTGGACGCTCAGAGTATTCAGCTGCTTTCAACATTTTGGGTATGGATTGATTTTTTTTTCTTTTATTTACAAAGAAAAATTAAACTATGCTGTAAAACAGATGCTGTGAAATAAATCATCATAAGCTTACTCTTCCAAATGGTAATAGCTTTAGAGGAAACGACAGCCTATGTTTCAGTTACTTATGTTTTAGCCTTTTCCAGGAAAGAAAATGAGAGCTTTCATGATTTGGAGGATATAGTTTCTGATGGATTAATAAGAACTGCATATATCTCAAAGAACTCCCCAGTAAACACTTCAGACATGTGCATACCAGCCAATGTTAATGATGATTTCATTTTCTGGCCTTGATCCTCAAAATTAGTTCTGGGAAATTACACGTCTACCCTATGCAAGTGATTACTGCCATCACATATGGAAACCAGACAGCTAGGAACGACCGAGCAAGCCAGCTATGGAACTGCAGACATACAGGAATATGTTTGTCTATGTATTTCCATTCTGGAAACTGAATATTGAAAATTAATTACACAGTTGTGTGATTAAAAAAAAAAAAAATTGTATTTCACCTACCCATGCACAGAGCTGCTTCTGAAAACCAGCCCTCCAAATGCAGGTTCCAAGGCCTGTTTTTTTGAGATCAGTGTCCATTTTCATCCAGAATGTGCATCCTAATGGTTCACTGTTCAGGATTTGACCATATTCTAGATTTCCCACTGCTCAAGTAGATGACCCACTATTAAGAACACTGTGAGTGATGCAAGGCTGGAAATCAGTTCACACTTGAATACTTCAAGATGTGTATCAGTTAAGGCAAGGTTATATCAGGGAGAAACCCAGGTTTCTACAAGGCAGGGTCTGAAGCTGAATTCCCACAGCTGTCAATTGCTGCAACCAACCTGTTCAGCACGTCTCTCTATCCAGGATTTGGAGATGCCTGTCACAAGGTCATCTGGTCACTTCCAGCTCCTGAGTTTGGGCTAGAAAGAGTTCTGAGTAGGGTGACCTATAGGATAAAGATGAAGTCTAGGCAAGAATGTGAGTTTTGGAAAAAAATTGTAAAGAGAGAGATAAGAGGTTCCTGCAGCTTTCCTGGTGACACTCACTACCAAGGTAAAAACCAACCAAACAACAGGAAGAAGAATGGAAAGATGGAAAAGTGCTTAGGGGAATGTGCTCAGCCCCTAAGAACACCCTGGGGGAAAAGGAGAGTTTGAACAACTTTCCTATAGGTGGTGAATGGTGTTGACTCCAAAATTAAGTGCTTGGCACTGCCATTTACTTCAGATTTCCTTTCATTTTGTCACCAGGTGACAAGAGCAACATCTAAACACGTGAGCTTCAACAACTGCTGGCTCTTAGCAAAGACTTTATACAGGAGACTAATTTCTAAGGAGTTAGCTTGAAAATTCTGTTTCTCATTTTCTCTACAAGTTTTCTTTTGTAACAGGATTTACTGGATGAAAGGGACATCAGCTCTTGAAGAGCTACAAGAGTAAGTTCTGTGCAGTGGTGAGTTTTGCCATCTTTACATGGAATTAGGAAAGACACAGGATAAGAAGCAAATCAGTAAAGAACAGATGAGAATTAGAACTGCTCTTCTGCTACTGTGCAAATGCCATAAAACAATAGATTTGAAAGATGTCTGATGTTAGGATGAATAAGGGTAGGCATGATTTCCATTGCAGTGAGCACTGCTTTGCACGTATCATTCCATGAAAGTTATGAGATAAACCAGATATATGAAGTATGTGTTTCATAGAAAGTATTCTGTGTCTGCTTGGCATTGGCTGGGGGATATCAAAGCGATGAGTTAATATTCTGTGTTTAGGTGCCTCACTCGCTTCCCGAGTGACACGGTGGAACACATTCAGGGGCTCATTAAGTTTCCAGCCATTCCTAAACAGCAACAGGTGCTTGAGAAATGTTTCTCCAGCATGTCACAGACAGCTTCATCACTGTCTTGGAAATAACTTGCTGCGCTTGTGTTTCCTCCGTGGCACCAACTGACAATGAGGAGAGAACGAAAAAGAGCAGGAAGAGCTCCCAAAGACATCCACATGTGCATAGTGAATGGGTGGAGAAAAGTAAGTAATAAAAGACCCTGCTGCATACTCTGAATTCACATATCCTACTTGCATGTCCATCCAACATTGCTGTTCATTCAAACTCCAATATCACATTCAACCAAGCTCTAACCGGATCCTGGGAACAATGATTAATTAATAGAAATAGCATTAGAAGAAGCTGAAAACTTCCCCAGTGATTAGTATTTATTAATCCTTTAAGCAGTTTGGCTACATGGCCAAACATCCTGAACTGGATGCCCTGGGAAGTGTCTTCAACCACAACAAGAAAGATGAGATGTAGCTGGAAAGATACAGTCCACTGCCTGGCATGGCATTTGTGTTTTCACAGGCTGGTTTAGCATTTGTAAGAAGGAGTGCAATGTATGTGCAATTACCTAAACATTTCATAACACAGCCTGCCTCTGTGGAGAGATTCCTTCACACAAAAGCTAACTTGTAGTTTAACTAAGAGATTTATAAAAAGGGAGACTTTGGTTCCTTATACAATAGTCAAAAGGTGAATATTTAACACCACAAAGAACCACATCCCAGAGTTTCCTGTGCATAGAGTATCTCTGTATCATGATCTTCTTTTATTTACATGGAAATGCTAGAAGATACTAAAGGAAATTCTTTCAATATTAGGCCACATTAATCCTTCTTCTGCCTCTTTCTTCTCATCTGTCTTGAGGATTCCTGAACATATCAGTTCATCAACATCCAACAATTCCAAACAAATAGAACCTATCGATTTCTAGAATATGATAGGAAGAACTGAATTTGCAGAAGCCTCTGTAATTTCAATTATGTAAGACTGAAGATCAAAAAGTTCTGTGAGATCCCTAAAGCTTTTTAGTTGCAACAGCACCCATTCTCTAAGCCTGACACAGCCAGATCCACTTTGCTTTCTCCTGTGCACATCTTCCAAGCTTGCTTGTCACCATCCAGGGTGCATCTAAGGTGCATCTCACCATCTGAGTGCAAAAATGCCCTGTAAGAACCACCACTAGTCTCCCCAGAATTTTAACAGCAGCTAACGTCCTACAGGATTCATATTTGACCAAATGATTCCAATTTATTCTGCAGGCAGCTGTAGTGTATTCCCACTGTATCCACTGAATTCTGAAACAAATTTTCACTGGGCAGAACTCCCCCACTTTATCCATCTTTCCCTTTGCATCTTGCCTTTGAGGTGAATGAGAAAGCTGCCCATCTGAGCCATTCGTGCCACCACCAAATAATATTCCCAGAGCAGAGACATAGATTTAGATCTGTTTATTTACTTGCTGATTATATGGATGGAGATGCATGACCTGCATGAGCATGGAATCCCCAGAGAGCAGCTGTAACTCCAGCTGCTTTTGGCAAATGCCCCAGGGTGGTGGCACTGGCCTCCAACTCAGCTCACCATTAAAAGTAAACAGAATAGGGGTTGCTGTCAAAGGTCCTTATAAAAATAGTTTAACCACACAAAAAGACCCTGTTCCTATATGATTCTCACTAGTCAATACAGGGTTCATTCTCACAGAAAAGTAACAGCCCCCCTGGGAACTTTTTTTTTCAGGTATTACAACATACACATTTTAATGTGCACATTCAATTCTTCCCACAGTTCACTAATAACACAGGAGGGACGTTATCCTTCAATGTTGTGGCAATTCACAGGTCCCTGGAGAAAGCCACTGCCTATGTTCCATTCCACGAGATAAATCCTGAACACTACCAAAACAGACAAAGAGTTTGGCCTCTGGTTTATCCCCCTTGGTACTGAAGAAATGATAGAAATCATCTCCTGAGGTATAGACAGGTCCATGCTGGAATGCAGAGAGAATTTTCCAAGAGGTTTTTTGTTTTCTGAAAGCACTGTGCTGTGAAGGAGAAGCACCAACTCTGATCTGCACTCACTCAGGACACGTGAGTGTGCTCACTTGCTGCAGCATTCAACAGCTACAGCTCAAGCTGTGCAAGCCCCTGCAACTCCCAGTGCAACCACTTACACTCCAGCTAATCCAACCACATGTCTTCTGTAGGGGCTTGCCTAAAGATCCCAGACGAATGGGGAGCCAGGGACTAAAGCAGGTATTAGGTCAGGGACTGCAGCTAATACTGACTAGGGTCTTATTAAAACATTTTGACTTGTCAGTGGAAATCACTGCCGTGTAATGGAGCAGAGTATTTTTGTTGACACAGCCAGTTCTCCACAGCCTGTGTATAATTAATGCAGTTCTCTGGTTGCTGGCTTGTTAAATTCAGGAGGTTATTGCTACTGGAAAGCACCCATCGAAGTGGAAACCAAGTAAAACTTTGATGACAAGCCTCTTCTGTTACATAAAAATATAAAAACCTACTATATCCGATTTTTTTTTTTTAAAGCACTAGAATGCAATGTTCTACTTCACATCTTAATGTAAGATATACTGTTTGCTTACAGACAACCCATTTTCCATGTGGAACCTCTCTCTGACAATCCCCAGATCAATGCCAGAGACTCAGAAGAATATATAGCACAAGAATAATAAGCCCATTTTAGTCACATTCTTGCAGTCCTCCCCTCTTTATAGTGTCCCCCCAGTACAACAGAGACTTCAGTTTATTTACCTTTATCCCAGGGAGTCCAGGAAGCCCAGGAAGACCTGGCTCACCCTATACAGGAAAATTACATATTACAGACATGATTCAGTTATGGTCACTATGCAGTGAACACCTCTGCATGTTCTGCAGCAAGTTAAAGAGCACAGATGACTGCTGGTCAGTTCAAGCAGGACTGGTATTTTCAAAGTGAGAGACTTATATGTACAATTAGTAAGAGTCATGTTAAGATCTTAAGTATCTTCTGGGAACCTTGGACGTGAAGATGACAGCTTGAAAATATACATCAGGAAAGCCAAAAATTAATTCCCATTAGCTGTCACCAAGAGAGAAGAAAACAAGCAGCCCTGGTTCATTTAACACGCTGCCATTTCAGTCCCACACTTAGAACACGTCTGATTCTGTTCCATTTTCAACTCTGAGCCAGATATTGTGCCATGTAACTGCCTGATTTAGCTACAAAGCAATTCAGAAGAGCTTGGTTTAATTTGTGCAATTCAACAAGGCCTGCCTAATTAAAACCAGGCCGTCATTTTTACAGAGCCATCCCTAGCACCATTTCAGAGCTTATTCTGTATCTGTGGTGTCAGGAAGGAGTGGGGGAACATCACCTTCCATTGCTTTACCCAGAGATGTCTTGCTTATTGGAAATGGCAATGAAAAGACTGATAGCATTGCATTTGCAAGGGTAATTTTGCAGCAGGAATTGTTACAATGAAGGTTATTAACTTTGAAATGAAGCTAACTTTGGTCTGAGACAAGAATGGCAGTGTTCACATAACTGGTCGTTTTGAGATATCAGCTAAATGGAAAGGGGTTGTCTAGGGAAATAAAACATGATGAACAGCAGGGGGAAAAAAAAAAGAAAAAAAGAGAGCAATAACATGAAGAAAACATTATTTTAAAGGCTGGAGATTTTATTTTAATATAGAGATGGATTCTAACCAGCACCTTGGATCTGAATATTCACTGAACTTTCTGGAAGCTCAGGTCTGAACTCTGAAGCCAACTTTTACCTTCATGAGTTGAACTATATTCCAGATTTTGTACACTCCTGAGCTTTACAGAAATCCAGATCTCCACTCTGTGGTTTGGGCTGATTCATAGTGATTGTGCTATTAAAATATTGTACATATGTGCATGTATGCACATACTACATGCATTCATACAGTCACACATCTATGTGTACCTATTACCTCAACAAAGACATGTACGCACAATAGAAATGTTCATCAGATTACCATACCCAATGAAATTTGTTTGAGGCAGTCAGAGTAAATAGAAGAGCTAATAATAAAATTACATTCTGCCATAAACTGAGAAACACAATAGAAGGTCTGCAAATTGCTTTAACAAATGGAATGATATTTAAATGTTACAGGAGGATCTGATAACAGCTTCGCTGTCCATTTCAGTTACTCTGAATTTTCAACTGTTCACATTGCTGAAAAGCACAGGGAAGATCCCAGTTTCAAAATAATTAACTATAAAATCAGATGACAGACTAGAAGCTACAGGATACCATTTTCAATAGACACTATATTATTTCTTGTAAGTTGCCTAACAGTTTCTAAAGCAGAAAACAGGTTGTCACTCTTAATACATCCTTTCAAAGGCCTCCATTGCACCCGTTCCTGACAAAATGCCAGCTCCAAAACCCTACTCCACTGCCTATCGCTTTCCTACTTGAGTAGCTGTAGATACCACTCTGTTACTATTACTTTCTCTCATCTGGCTGTGGAAACACTAAATTTCACTTCTAAGCACAATATTTGAATCATTAGAACTGATAACCTATTAGCACTGCTGCAGTGGGGCACTGTTGAGTCCTGGGACAAAGCTAATCTCCACAGACCCACATGTAATGAGCAGAAAGGATCCAGAGTCAGCTCAGAATCACAGTCATCTAAAGACACATTCAATAATACAAAGTACAATGGGATCACTAATGCTTCATTAGAATGAGTATTGTAAAGGAATGCATATTTTCTTTTCTGAGCCTTTCCTGATACTAAAGGTCTGAGCATGAATGATGAGAAGAATAATCTTTAAAGAAGCCACAGCTGCATATTAACTCCATCTCATGGTGCTCAGGGTGGCAGGGCAGGTTGGGCCATTACCTCTGCAACATGTATGCCACTCAACAGCCTTGACAGGCCACTGAAATATCATCACATCTCATTTTGTATATATATTCAGGATGGGCAGCTCAATATTAATCTGTCCTTAGAAGATGAATAAATGGAAAAAGAGGAAGAAGTAAAATATAAGGAAGGAGGGAAGGTACAAGAAGGAACTAGGAATGGGACAAAGTTGGGGGTGTGGGGGGGAGTACTGAGATGATGTAGAGGGCAGAGACATGCCTCCAGTTGAAAAAAGCATCCCCAAAAACCTTTGGTGGGATGCAGAAGTCCCTGCAGGAGTGCCAGGAGCAGCCACCTGGCTGGAAGAGGCACTATGGGAGCTGCTGGGTCAGGCTGAGGACACAAATGTGTCATGCTGGAAGCCTGTGAGCTGAAGTGGAAGGAAGATATTAAGCTCCCTTTGGTGTGAACAGCAGGCTGAGACTATAGAAGGTCTGAACTGTGTTCCTCTCACTTATCTATGTTACCTAAATGAGATCAAACCTAGGTGCCTGGGGACAGAGATCCAGGTGACTGCTGATAAATCTCTGCTAGTTTTGCCTCCCTGGCAGCCAGCTAATGAGAGTATGAATCTCAATGGGCTCTTAAGTGCATTTCCTAGTTTATTACCCAAGCAAAGCATACACTGCAGAACACACACACTGAATGATTCTGTGGATTAGATAGCTTTAAACTACTTTGATTACCTTTCCTAATTAAAACTGCATTTCACTGAAGAACTGCATTTGCAACCATAATAGACTTGGTTCAGTCTGTAATAACTGATGACAGTTATAATTTCTCAAACAAAAAAGACTTAACTTCCTCTATTATTTTGCATTTAAATGTGTTTTGGAGTTCTGCTTAGTCACAAAAGGGTTTTGAATATTAGAAAATGGTTGCACAGCTATTCACTATATAGAATTTTAGCTCTAGGCTGTTGGGAATACCTGCCAGCTCAACTGGCAGCTGGACTCTTCTCCACTCTGGCAGCAGTGGGTAATTTTCAATGTTATAAGAAGCAGGAATGCTGCTGAAGGCTCCTAAGGGAAACGAAGTAATGCAAAGGAAAAACCTGCTTCTCTCATTGTCTCTTCTTTTGGCCCTTTCACCAGCTCTCCCAGCAGTATCTGCCTCCTACTCTCACAAGAGGCAGCTGAAGTCACAGCGTTCACTGTGCTGATGTACTGTGGACCAGGGGAAATTCCCCAGCTTCAGAGGGCTTTGTGCAGCACAGAGTCATTACAGCTCCTGCTGGACCTCTACTTGTAAAAGTAGCCTCAGCTGTGCAGCAGCCAGAGGAATTTATTCCCCTGGAAGGAAGAACAGAGCAGCATTACCTGGTCTATGTCCTTCCAAACATACCATGTACCTCTGACAGTTTGATTCCCCTCATACGTCTACGTGAAAGGGATTCTACTCAATATTTATTTTCTTCCTAATGTGATGCAATGTACCATAGTCTGGAGGTTAATATTCAGTCAAACATGCAGGATTAAGTTGTGATCACTCACGGAGCAGAGCCATTCTTTGTTAGTCTCACCAGCTGCTACTGGCTAAGCTTTCAGTACAAGCAGAGTGCTGTGGCTAGGAGGGGAGATGGGTTAGTCTAAAATCACTTTGCATGTTCATTACCATCATCATTTCTATGCTTCTTTAAAATACAAAATGATCACACACCACAGGTGGACGGGCCTTGGGCTGTCAAATCATACTGCCTTGGGCTCTTCCTAGCACATGTCAGTGCCCGTGGCAACATCTGTGTAACATGGTTTATCACAAACCCATTAAAGACAAGGGAAATGGAACATTTCCAACTAATACCTTTTGTCCTGGACGTCCAGATTCACCAGGCTCACCCTAAAAGAAAAGAGAAGAAAGACTTGAGATCTGAGAAAACAGAGGTGAGGAAAACCATAACATTCTAGTGCCCCAAATGTCTGTGACACTAGAAAGTAACAGAGACCAACCACCCCTCTCCTCCCTGTCAACTCCTTTAAAACTAAATTACCTTGATTCCAGCAGCAGAAGAACCAGGGTCACCCTGATACAAAATCCACAAATAAAAATCACACATTACACACACATTTTTTCAGGAAACAGATAAAACATGCAAGAGTATAGCAATATTACAGAGCAAAATAACTATAGAGCAAGATACCCTTTCTTTGTGCTGCCAGACAGGAATTTACCCAATGAGTTTACCCAGGAGCAGCACCGTTTTCAGGAACACTCAGAGAGATTTAGTTCCACTCAACAGCATGTTAAGTTAACCTTGGTTCACAACTAAGAATGCAGATGTAATAAATTACAGGTTTTGTAGAAATGAAGTTCATAAAGGCAGATGATGACTTTGATATCTCTGAATTGCTGATACACATTAAACTAAATTTACTGCCATTTGCAAAGAAAATGAGCAATCCTTTTGACCTAATTCTAGAGATGCCAAGTGTCAGGTCTCACCAGACAAAGCTTTTTGTGCTAATGAAGGTTTGACTTGACAAAACCCTGTGACCTGTGTGTTTATCCCCCTCGGGACAGCTCATAGCCCCAATTCCCCAGCTCTTCAGCATATTTAAACTGATGGCTTAATGCAGTTAAGCGTCACACTTTAGAGGATGAGAGAGCCATAGTAATTTATTCAGGAAAGGTCTCTGTGCTGAGCAGGCATCTTGCAATCCCCCAACCCTGTGCTTTGCTGGCTTCACTGGATTTGATAGGCAGTAGATGTACAAGTGCAGAGGATCAGTAAACGACCTGCCCAAGGAAGCTTTTAGCTCTCTATTTTGTACCATTGTCACAGGATCCTTAAAATCCTTCCACATTCACTTTCCTACACTTTTCTTAAATGACAGGCTGAACAAAAATTAAAAAGTAATGAAAAGTTCACTTTTCAAACTACAAGTTGTTGAAGATGGCTAGAGTGCTTATGTTTGGAGAACAGTCTCATCATCAGAATAAATCATTCAAAATAAACCTGTCCAATGAAAGTACCAAGTTGCTACACAATAGCACCTTCAAGCTCCCCAAGAGCCTGCTAGTGATTTACAGGGGCAGCACAGGAGCTAGTACTGTAATCCACTCTGAAGATGTATAAGCAGAGTATAAATGCATAATATTCTATCTATTAAAACACAAAGAGGGTATGTCCATGCCTGATGGTTCAGCAAAGTATTTTGTGAGCACCACAGTTTTAAAGTTTATTTGGGATTCTTGGCAATAAATCTCACTAAATTAAATGGGACCATATAACACCCTCCCTGCTCTTTGAAGAACAGGAATAGATTTCATCTACACAGTTACTGCAGCTTGCTCCTGTGTGAACAACACATAAAAATCAGCATTATGAAGGGTTGATTCATGCCTGGAAACCTGAGCTGCCTCATTTTGATAGACATGCATGAGTGATACTGCTGATACCCTTTACAAACAGCTACAACTGCAGAGCCTGACAGACTTTTTATAGCCATAAAGTGGCAAAGCAACTGGTAAGAGACATTCACCAGTTAGACATTTTTAAAGGATAATGATGGATATGAGGAAGATAAGTATTTATAATCCATCTTCATGTAGGGATGAAAACTAATTTGGGATTAAAGAAAAAATTATGGTACCACATGTTCTCAGTTCTCTGATGAGTCAGACAGTTTGGAAATGAAGTAACTTTATCTGGGAAACATGCAGGCAGCAGGAAGATATTTGGTAGCTTCTAGGGACCCAAGGCTACTGCAGAACAGTAGAAGCAAGAACTCAAGGTTGCCACTGACACTGTCTTCCAAGTGGGAAAATCAACAGACAGCATCTTTCTGAAGTGTCAGGTGAAGAAGTAAACTGTCAAGTCTGTATTTCTGAAAGTCACTAGGTACAGCAGTTCAGAAAACAATGCTCCATGAATTCCTCAGACAGGAACCCATTCCTAAACCAAGCCTGAAACTGTTGTCACTTGATATCTCTCTCTCACCACAAAAATGAATATGAATGAGCAGGAATATGAACACAGCCCTTGTTAAGTAGTAGTACAAATGTAATGACACCAAGTGTAATCCTCTCTCCTAAAAGATCTGTCAAAACACACTCTCCTAAGCTCCTACAAAGTGCTGTTTGCAGAGTTGTCTGTCAGAAACATTAAGATGCAGCTCTCCTGTAAGACCTGGATCATCTTTTCTGAGTGGTTCTGCAGGCAGGGAGAACTGAGGAAGATTAATGAACACCAACTAAGTCCCAGTTCTGCTCACTCTGTCAGAACTCGTGCAGTGGAGTCCAGCCTGTTACAGTTAAAGCAGGGGACTCCACACAAGCAGCACATATCCCCATGTCACCACCCAGGCTCTGAATCCTATATAAAACCTGGAAGAGATAGGAGGCTTCCTTTTTCAACAAGTTTACTAATTGCTCTTCAGGTACAGCAACATAAGAAGTCTCCTGACTTTCCACTAGTTGATCCCAACTAGACTGTCAAACTATTGATGGCTTCATTCTGACTGCTGAAGACAATGCAAGATTGAAAAATTCAAAGTTCAAATTAGTTTGGGAGTTTTATTTTGGTTTTCAGTGGTAGAGTGCTAGTCTCACATAAAATAAAACCTAGTAAAATTAAATTCTGACAGTGTCTACTCTTCAGTGACTTCTATGACAACAATGAATTAACAAGGTATTAAGAGAGATTAATGCTGATTATCATCTGGCTTAAAGATGATTTAAGATGTAGGTTTTATCTTCAAGTCTCAATTGTCTAGCTGTCAAATTGAAGGAAGTTACCCCTCATGATACCATATTTTTTTGTCCCATATTAATTTGGTCCTTCTTGAGGGGAACACAGAAGGGGAAACATAAAAGGATATATCAGAAATTAATATAACTCAGCACACCTTATTCCAACTGTCTATGGTTATTACCATCAAAGAAGAGTGCTAATTAGTGACATGGTGGTATATCCTGTATTAAAGCTGCTGCTGTAGAAAGACAGAAACTTGATGCTTAATGGGACAAAACAATGACATTTTTTTCAGTTGTTCATAAAAATGAACTCAGTGAAAAAAAAAAAAAAAGAATATAAAATGCATTTTTCTTTTGCTCAAATTACTAATCTCATTATCTCTTTAGGCTATAAGCATGTCTAAACCACACATTTTCTCCTCTGCTAAGTAGTTTACCTTTTCTCCTGTGTCACCCTTCGGTCCATTTTCTCCAGCATCACCCTATAATTACAATACACATTTTATTTTCATGATCTGATGCATGCAGAAGAGTCAGCAACCCAAGATGATTAGCAAGCTGATTTTGTTCATCAGTAACCCATCTCTCTGACAGGGTCAGGAAGCACAGCTAACATAGATGGTGTGTCTCATATAGTAAAACTGCAACCCCTATCACAGGTCCTCCAAGAAAACCTCCACCAACTATCAAATAACTACCTGTTGGTGGAGTCTTCTAGTTAGAGACTTCAAGTAGAGCCTTCCTCACTGTGACTTACCAATGGAGAACTGATTTAATGATGATTCAGGAGGTTAAATTACCAGTACATAAGGGTTTTTTTTTTCCTGGCTGGGTAGGCATTTTTTACTTTAAAAACATTTAAAAAGATTTATCTATAAAAAGACCTAGTTACTATTTATAGTCATACAGCTATATGATAAATCCAGACTACACCAAAAACTCTGTTATAGATGAGATCATAGGCCAAAAATTTCTGTGGGACTGGAGGTTCATATAAAGTGCAGGAAATATTAAAAATACCAAAAATACAGAGAAATACTGGTGTCTAAAAGACATTATAGTGCATCTTGGTCAGTAGGAGTATTCAAACAATAGTTATTCAGCATCTGTCTTATTGCTCTGAAAACTTTAATGTACAATTCCTTCAGGACTTAAACCAGCCCATTTTGAATATCACAGTCACTGACACAAGGGGAACTAGCTAACAATCTAGCAGCACTTTAATTAAGGACTTAAGGAAACATGAATCATTAATGTCATCCCAAGTTGGTCCCTTCTACTAGACCCCCACCCTACAGATATTTGTAAACATTCATAAGATTCCCTCTCAGGTTTCTCTTTTCCAGGCTAAAATTTCCAGGCATTTATTCAGACAGGTTCATCTTATACTGAGAATAATCATAGTTAGTTAGGAGTAGTTGCAGAGAATAATCATAATTAGTTAGGTGTAGTCGCAGAGGTGCTCAGCTGTGCAGCCTTGACCACTGTTCTCTCTGACTAATCTCACCAGCAATTGCAGAGCAGTGACTTCCATTAGTAGGTATCACTTGACACTGGTAAAGGCTGCACGGTGCTGCTCAAGTTCTAGGTAGTAGCTGTATTTCTTTCTTTTTAATCAGGGCTCTGGCAAATCTCTAAATGGCTCTCCAGAAAGGTACCACCACAAAAGAAGTGAAACATCTCTCACCTTTTCTCCTCTTTCTCCAGGGTCACCCTGATGAAAATAATCAGAGCAAAGAAGTCATGTTACTAACACAAGCAAAAACAAAAGCATTAGTTTTACAATCATTAGTATGTCAATTACTAACAATTATGCACTACTGAAGCCATTGTCTCAGATGATAAAACCCATCAAGAAAATCTTCAATGCAGAAAAGAATATGTAAATTTAATAGAACTCAACAGATAATATAACTTCAATGTATTTTTAAAAGCTTAATGATTTGTATGTAAATGCTGCTTCTGCCCATTTTGTCCTAGATTAAACCCTGACAAAAAGGCACATGTCTTTGTGAATTCCCTGCCAGGAGCTAGGTGACTCTTACACTTGATTCTCCTTATTTTGGGAATGAACAAAAGAAAATCCAAAGGCCGAATGCGAGGGGAAAGTCTTACAACTCTGTTAATGGCTTAGAAGGCTCTTTGGGAGAGACAAAATGCCTGAAGTGTCTTGAACTAATTCATAATTGATTCAGAGTAAAGAGCCTTCTGTGCTCTCTACATTCTCTGTAACAAAAAGATGGCTTATAGAGGGTATTTTTCAAAATTATAACTTGCTTGTGAAACTGGCTCAGCCTGACCCTGACAACTCATCTCTGCATTTCTGGCTCAGAACTGCACTCTGGCTCATCTCTCTCCTTCCTGGTGGCTGGCAGTCGCTAGGCAACTCCAAGACTACAGCTGTGAATATGAATTAAGCATCAACTGCCATCATTTGGGTTCTTCTGTATACAAAGTAAGAAAAGGTCATGCTCCCAAAACAGTTTGTTTTCATTCTTGATGGACAAGCAGCTAGTCAGTAAAACTCCTGGCCCTGCATGTCTGTCAGCAGCAGCGTGATGCACGGGATCACTTGAGGAGCACACGTGCGCCAAAGGGACACGTTGGCAGATGAGGGGATTCCAGCTCAGCATCACCCCTTCCAAGTGGCCCGCAGATCCCATCATCTTTGATCTTTCTGTTGTCATCAGCTTTCTGTTCTGTTCCACTTGTTCAGTGTTGAAACAGCAGAACATGTTGCTTAACAATCAGTGCAAAGGGACCTGCTGATGTAACTGAGACAGGCCAACAGATGCTCCTGGCGAGGGGTGGGGTGAACTTCCCTAACAGAAGGATCAACCCTCGAGACTTTAACCCTGACATTTGCCACAGCATTGACCACAGCAGCTCTTGAAAAGAAGCCTGAAATGTTGTCAGGAGCATAAACAAAGCCCTGCTAAAAAGGGCCCCCAATTCCCACCCACTTGCAGGCGTGTTGCGTTCGCTTGGCAGCGGCCGCGTGTGCGTCAGTGCCACTGCCTGGAATGACACAGGCAAAGCAGAAGAATATGCTGCTTTATGGTGGAATGTGTGAAGCCTGTTTACAGCACTGATCACTGGAAGGAGCAGATCATTAAAAGCCAGTCAGAATGAAAAAGCACATTGGAAAGCAGGACTGTCATCTCTACATGCACTCGCATACTGTGAACTGCTGGTTTGAATGCTTCTTCAATACCAACCTTAAGGCCTGCTGCTCCCTTCTCTCCTGCTATGCCAGGCAACCCAGGTTCACCCTGAAGGCAAAGAAAACCAAAGATGAGGTTAAGGAAGAGAGGATGAAGCTTATTAATGGCATTTACCCTAGTATCTCACATTGGGGAAGTAACAGTAAATATAAAAAGACTCCGTATGTACTCCACAGTCGGGCACTAAAATGCCTTATGTCCTCAGTTAGGGTGGATTAATTCTCATTAACTGCTGTCTACTATGGTTCTACTGAAGGCAGTGGAAATACACAGATGTCAAAGTAAACAGAAAATAGAACTGTGACTTTTGATTCTGAAAAGCTGAAGGGTCCTAGGAATCTGCACTTGTTTCTCCTCATGCCTACAACTCAGACAAGTTTGTTTCTGTCTCCCTCATTTTAACCCAGTTGCTGTTGGCTGATGTTTTCAGGGGCTTCAATCTCTAATCAAAAGGTGGAAGCCCCAGATTGCATTTCCCTCCCAGGTTTACATATCAGTGCTGTGAATGCAGAGAGCTACAACTGTGACCACAAGGAGGCTGCAAAAAAATGGGACAAAAGGATTATTACATTTTCTTTGGAAAAAAAGACCTCAGCCTATTTCATTGTCATAGTAAATTCCTCTTCCTCCCAAGTCTCTAGTGGGATGCTATGGTACCAGCATCATCTTACCTAAGTATACTGTCTACCAAAGTTTTGCTGTACTTGGAAAAGTAATAACAAAACTAACAGATGCACAGTTATGCCCCAAACTGGTAAACCTGCAAATATTATGTCAGAAACATTCTTAAGGTAGTTTTTATCTTCTGTTTCATATCAAGTTGTTTTCTCTCATCTTTGAGTAACTGGACCAACCTCAAATGAAGGATTCTGTTTTCATGACATGACCCATTACACAAATAGAGTAGCAAATGCTAGAAAAGCTGCATTTCCCCAAAATTCATGTAAAAACTATCTAGTACCAGAAAGTAATTCTCTAGCCTTTTGTCTACAGCAGACAAGTACACTGCCACTAGAAGTACTTAAGTCCCCAGTTATTCACAACAGCATCCAAATGTATTCAGATCCAGTTTGCTGAATTCACAAATGGTCTCAGAATGGTGGAAAGAAAAATTTCCAGCAAATGTGCTATTGTTCACTCACTGACTCAGAATCAGGGAGTTTTTCTCAGCAGGATTGTAACTGCTCCAGTAGGTTATTTGATCAGCACTTACACAGAAGAATGCTGCACACAGTGGGCATTTTTTTTTAACATTGTTCATATGCTATAGAGAAGTGTCCCCATCAGTGGAGTAATGACAGTGCATTTTCAAACAGATGCATTGCCCTGGTGGGTTGGCTGTCAGTAAGTCTTTAAACATGTTACAGGAGCTAATCTGTGGATGGGGAGCTGCCATTAACACCAATTAAGCTCCACATGTTAACCCCAGATGCTTTGATGGGAGGAACAGACACATTGGTTCCTCAAAAGGAGCAGCACTCAACAAACTGACTGTCACTACTGTAATGAATTGCAAAGAAGGCTGTTCCATCACTAAACTGTGATATCAAGACATGACAATGAGTTATGCAGAAGATTAGCTATTCAAAACCTGTATAATTTCCAGAACCAACTTCAACAAAATGTTGTGAGGCTCAAATGTTTGGATTTTCCTTCCAATTAATATTGATTACCAGGGCAAATTAAATGTGAATGTGCTGCTAAGATTACACTCAACCCAGTCATTCAACTCAGGAGATTCAGATAATTCAAAGAATAACCAGAGGATGCTTCTTTGGACAGGACACCAGAACAGCTTGGTTCAAGTCCTGGCACTTTCAAGCCAATATTAATTGTAAAAAACTACTAGCATGGACAGACTGTCTGTTTTTCCTCTATTTGGGCAGAAAACATCCTTCAACACCCACCTCAATAAACAGGTGGAGTAAAATCCTCAGCTACTCTCCTGCTAGGGGCAGTCTTAATGGTTACACTGAAGTGAACCTGACTTTGACGAGCAGTCAGATATGTAGAGCACTGCTTGGGCTCTGCTGCTCATGGAAGGAAAATCTGTCAATAGAAACTCATAAAATCTACATCAGAACAGGTCTGGAAATGTATCACCCGCTAGAGTCCATATCAAAGGGGTCAGGGCAGTTGAAAGCATGCTTCTCTTTACTGGAGTGCTTTGTGCCCTCTGGAGGCATATACCTTCATATCCAGAATTAATCAGCTAAAAATAACAGGGCTGGAGGCCTCCAGCTTTTCTTGTTTGTAACAGAAAAACAGCCTGGAGGCTGCTGTTCTGAAATAGGTTTAGTTTTGGTGAGATGCATAATTCTGTCTCCAGCAGCTGGTTGATCTCCACCTCGCCCTGAGAAGAAAGGCTGTCAGTATTGCTATGTTTTTCAGTCACTAGAATGTAATCAATTTTAAGGATAAGGAAATACAAGAGGCCCTCAAACCTAATCCAGTCTAATTTTACTCCAAAATACATAAATGAGGACAGAAGGAAAAAAAAAAAAAAAAGTGGTTTCTCAGACATGTTACTGTGATTTCCATTTCAAACCCGGGTTGAATTTCCTCCTTTCAACTTGCTTTTCACCCCCCTCAAAAGTAACCTAAAATTGTTTGTTTAAGGACTGGAAATCTCTCCTGGCCCACTCACCAGCTGAAATTAAGTGGAAAGTCTCTTCAACAAGACTCAGCTGGCCTGCAAACCTGTCTAAGAATTTGTGAACTATGTTTAATGACGTTTCCTTCCTTTATGCTACTTTATTTGAATAAGTGTGAGTACCCACACATCCTTCCTCATCTCTCTAAAGAAAAGTGACAATATTACTTTCAAAATGTGGCCCCTTCATAGCACAGAACACACTAATGGGGAAATAAATGCGAACTAGAGTAAGAAGCAGCATGAAGAAAGCAGTAAGAGTCTGCACACCCAGACTCAAAGGCAACTGGTAAGAAGGGAAGTTCTTCTGAGGTTTATCAAATTGCTGTTGTCAAACTACTGAAGCAATTTGAAACGAAGGGATCTATCCTGACTGCACATTCTGTTCTCAATATGCTCATACCAAAAAAACCAACCCAAAACAAACCAAACACAAAACAAAATACCAAGTACTGTGAAAGAAAAAAACCTTTCCACGGAACTGGTTTATGCATTCCAGACTAACTCCTGTTTAAAACAAAGAGAGTTAATTGCACAGACTCCAGAAACTGGGTTCCTTCAGGCCAAATGCAATCCTTATTCCTTGTCTCCTTGTGTTGCTGCTGCAGTCACTGGGAGTCCTTATCAAATCAGTACAACTTAACAAATACCAGACTATGTATTTGATATTTGCACAGCTGAACTTTTCAAGAACTCCTTTGTGGCCATTTCAACGTGATTAATGTAGGGATCTGATATCCCCAGACCACTGCAGCCTCACATCTCCATGCAGGTACAATACTTTTTCACTCTGTTCCAGTGCCTGAGGCACTCTTGCCGGGGCCTGGGAAAGGGATGGTTTTCTCCCGTAGCATCTCACTAGGAAGCAACCCACGTGGGTCACACATCAGTCTGCAAAGGAAAGGGAACACTCTGAAAGACTCCTCTGCCTATCTCAGGTTTCTGTCCATGCCAGGCACAACACTCTCTCTAGCCAGGTATTATTAGGCAGCTCCTTCCCAGTTGTTCTTCTCAACAAGATAAGCAGAAACTTAGTATATATGTAGTATATATACAATATATAGTTGGTATAGTTTCCCAAAGGTAGGAACAAAGAAAGAATGTAAATGCTCTTTACAACTACCTGTTTCATTGGATTTGTTCTAAAAGAAAGAAAATGTGTGACGTTTTTATGGCAATGATTCTGCCACTACTCTTAATACAAGAAAAATCTGTGAGTTAACAGTCCTGCAAAAACACGTGGGTCACGTTAAATTACACTCACTCCAATATCTAAGAGAAGTGGTTCATATGTTAAGGGATTAGAAAATTGTTCTAAGTGCACTCAGAATTTATGATCTCATTCCCAGACCTATTGGTCAGACTTGTCAATCGTCTCCCATAATCCACTCTAAGAGGTGAAAGGAAAAGAAAGAATTACAGACACCTACTAGATGGAGATGACCTAACTCTGTATTATTTGACTGCTTCATGAAAAAGCAAAGCTAATTCACTGCTGACATTCATCATCTGAAAAATACTGCATTGTCCAGATGAGGAAAACATTCACACACACTTAATTTTAAGCAAGGAGCTTAACACTCACTGCCTTTTCAACTGAGAAAAAATATTAACTTGCAACTTGGTGCACTGCACATGCTGCTGTTTGACAGAGCAAGCTCACAGATTAAAAGGCTACCAAGACAGTGAGGCTTTTGTAAAGCCTTTTAACTACAGGGATTTTCAAAAGGGGATGACTTGCATCACACATCGGAGTCGAGTTCAACTATTCCTCACATCAACATGAATCTGTCTGAGTAAAGCCAGCAGTGCCAGCAGCCAGCTCATAGGACAGCTCAACTCTTTAAATTACTACTCTGGTCTTCATTCAACAATATCTTCTGTGTCATGCTGCACTGAGGATCTTTTTTTCTTTACAGAAATTGGAAGAATGGACCTTTTGGTAGCAAAATACTAGCAAGGGAGTCCTGGACCATGCTATGCTTTCTAACTCCAGATAAAATACTGCTTCAGTTTAACTTCATTTCTGCCACTAATTCTAAGCTAGAAGAAATTGTTTTCTATTTATTAAAAGAGATAGCAACATTCAATTTTCATCTGCTTGGTATTATAGGAAAATAATGCATTTTCTGCACAGGAGGAACTGCTTATAGCTCAGTATAAACTAACAGTTGTGAAAGCAAAAGAATGTGGCCATATTTCTTTTTTATCTCTATGGTTTTTCTGGTATCTACATTTTAGTTAAATAATTCATTTACTTTTCTCTTAAAAGCTAAAAGTAAAATAGTCCAGCTGCACTGAAAATATGCTCCAATCTTCATTGAAGTGGTAATAATTTAAGAATATCTTCAAAGTGTTATATGCCATATAACATATCCTTTTGGTATTCAC
The DNA here is from genome assembly GCA_025447755.1 of Corythornis vintsioides. NCBI lineage: Eukaryota > Metazoa > Chordata > Aves > Coraciiformes > Alcedinidae > Corythornis > Corythornis vintsioides. The sequence goes on along the minus strand of JAOEGS010001972.1, from coordinate 42,630 downwards.
TGCAAGTGCTGCTGAATTTGACTAGGAATGTTAGTGGCTGGTGAGAACAACAGATGGCTAACACTGTTTACAGTCAGGGAGGGATGTTATTTAAACTTCAGCACCTAGATTTGCCAACAAACCTTAGCAACCCTGTGCAACAGCCCTCCTGCTTTCCTGGGACCTCTCCTTATGGAGGCCTGTTCTGAGCTGAGTTAACATGGCCATGGCACTGTAAGGTGACACTGACTTGCCTGAGTTAGCAGTTCCTGCAGGTTGTGTTCAAGAATATTCCTGTTTGATTTGCTTCTCTGCAGTTCTGTCCCCAGCTTTAGTTTTGTGTTATTCTCCACTTGTGTTTCCAGTCTCTCTTTATTCTCTGTTTATAGGTTGTATAAATGTATTGGGAATAATGTATTGGTACTGTATAAATATCCAGTATCAACATAAGTGCTGGCATCATGGGACTGAGTTAACAATAATTAAAAAAAATCAGCAGAAAAGCTTAGTTTAGAAATACACTGTATGAAGTTGACCACCAGTAATAAACAGCTCTTTCTGGAACCTACCAGTCAGTCATCAACTCCGAACATCAGACTTTCAGCTCAATTCATTACATTTGTTGCCTGTTCAAGCAAAACTAGAAAAAATTCTTTCAGAGCACAAATCAAATTCTAGAGGCTTTTCCATGAGCTAATCTGAAGCCACAGCTCTGGATACAAGACTGCAAATTGCTCATGTGAACAAGCTCTAAGTAGCTTTAATACATAGTACAGGAAAACACGGCAGTGCTGGCAAAGTCAGTGAACTCACCACTTGTCCATCTCTCCCAGGAACACCAGGCACTCCAACAGAACCCTGGAGGGAAAGAGAAGCTGGTGTTTAGCAAATTAAACAGGTCCTGAAACATCTCTTCATGCAGTACTTCAAGCCAACAGTGAATGCCTGCCTAGTGCAACAGCAATAACTTCTTCAAAAGCTAATTTTCATCCCAGTTTTGCTCTCTTGTAATCATTTTATACTGATTAGCCATCTTCTCCTGTTGTACATTTTAATGGCTGTCCCACTGTATGGCCTCTTCCAGCAAGAAGCTGCAAGCTGTTGGTTTCTTGATGATGTCACAGATGCTTCACAAGAAACATAAGAATTAAAACACAACCCATTCAATGCTCTTGATCAGTTCTGAGACTGATCGAAGAGGATCAAACACAGCACCTGAACCCTGCCACAGGGTTTCTTCAAGCTCAATAACTAGTTTTTAAGATATAACCTGCAACAATTCAGCCTGACACTGCAAAATACAGATACCCTTTTAAATTCCATCAGTGTTACCATAATTAACATTTAAAAGCCATCACAGGCCAAACACAGGGAGCAGACAAAGGAGGAAAGTAAAATATTAGCTTTGACTTGTCACAACGAAGGGATCTTAATACAAAGCTCTCACCCTGTAAGTTTCTGCATGATTGACAATGCTTTTGAAGGAATTTGTGTAGCTGTTGGTACAGAAGTTCAGTGAAAACCTGAGGAAGGCAGGAAAACTGCCAGTGCCTACACAGCCTTCTCCTCTTTGTATTCAACAGCAGTGCTGCTCAGCAAGGAAACTGAATGCATTATTTTCCTTTTTCCTTTATAAACACCTGAACAGGATACAAAAATGTGACAGCTATTTGAAGGGCTGTCACCTTAAAAAGAGGCCAGGACACTGGGACAGAACTCAGGAGGGCTTTTAACCATCAACCTCAATAAACTACCCTGTTTGTAACAGTTCCTTCTCTCAGTGACAGTCTTGTACAGCTGATTAAGTTATTTTTTTTTAATGAGACATAGGATGTTACTGTAAATAAAGTTGATTCTACCATGTCCAGTGAAAGTTTATCAGACAGTAAAAAATCTATATGTTTTGGTGATGCTGTACATATAAAACACCCTCCTTCCCAGGTCTTAGGGTATATTTCATAATGGCAACTTAAGTCATCAATACAGCTTTACAGTGACACACTTGCACTGCCAAACATGAAGGGTAGAATCCTCTCCTCCAACCTGAAAACTCTGTGTGGCTTACAGCTGGCAAAATTCCACCAGTTCATATGCTTTGGGATCACATCTTTACATATCATCAGGTTTTTAATTCTTTTGTTTAAAAAGTTCCTTTGCAATAGATGCAAGCAAACCTTCACCTTAAAGAATGTTAGCTCAGAAGAAGGAAAGCATCTTTCTGATGTGTCAATGCTAGTTAGCTCTTTCCTCCTTTTTTTTCATTATATAAAATAAGCTTGTTTCATTAACTATCTTTCATACAACCTTTTATTCTTTTGCAATCAGCTAGAAAAGGACTTGCCTTGGTGCTGTGTGGGCGAGAGGCTGAAAAAGTGCCATCTGTTCTATCTAGGATTGTGTTAAGGCTGTAATTCCATAAATCTTAAAACTCACTCCACCAAACAGAGGCTTTAACAAGCGTAAGGGAGGCTGAAAACATGCCCAGGAAATCAGGTCTCCAGTTACCCAAGGAACAGGAAGACACCAGCAGACCACCTGAACACCAGCAACCAAGGACCATTTATCAGCAACACCTATGTCCTTTGTTTCTGCTGGTTCATATGGCACTGATCTACCTTGAGTGAGGACGTGTGTTTAATCAGAAACTCTATCTCCCCACCTTTCACAACCTCTTAACTTTGGTTTCCTAGCTGTGCCAGTGCAGGACTAAGAAAATTAGAGCGACCTTTTCACCTGCAAGTTAAGCAGACAGATTGAAAACAGTCTGCTCTGCATGGCTTGAACTTCCTAGGATAGGGGAAATGAGAAATCTGATGTCTCACTTTCTAGGGCTGCATTTTGCAAACCCAAAGCTGGGAGCCTGGAGTAAGGGATTCCATGCAGTGTGCAGTAGCTCACTCCATTCACCTCTTCTGCTGGCAGTTTGGCACCAGGAGCAATAATCACTTTCACAGTATTGTTGTTTATACTCTACCTTTTGTCCTGGAGGCCCCTGAGGTCCCTGCAAAGGGAAAACAATTCAATTAACATCATGACTCTGGCCAGTTTAAACTGAAATGACCAATTAAAACTGTCTTATTGTGTAAGTGTTCTGATACTGGACTGAAACCAGCTGATGTTTTATGCATCAAGGAAAAGTAAAACTTTAGGCTCAAAATGCACAATGGATCTTTTCTCTTCAATTTTGGAACTGATCTAACTACGAACTGGACGACTCAAATTTTCCCCCCTTCTAAACTTTTCTCTTCCAACCCATCTGTTTCTTCTAATACACATCTGTCAGCATTGAGAGGACTGGGGTTTTTCTCTTGCTGATACCAGCTAACAGCCAGTCATGTGTCCTCAGTAATATACCTGCTCAACAGCATAAAAACAAGGTTTCTGCAAATAAGTAGTTTAAGATCTAGAGAAGCATAAGCCTCAAAATCTCTTCACCTTCTAGGTGAACTACGTGACTATGTTTTACCCAGTGTGTTATCTGTGCCATCACCTGCAAGTTAAGAGAAAAATCATGAAGTGTTACTTCAGAGATCATTAAGAATGCTCTTGGGAAGTCAAGAATCACCTTTTTGTCCCCATGATCTGAGAAGTCAGGAAGAGATATCTCAATTTGGGAAAGCTTAACTGCTTAATGTCACACAGGAGTCAAAGTCTCATAGATATTAATAGGACCCATTTTTCATCCTGTGTCTCTGAAGCACCCAGGTGGGTTGTGGCCACAGTGGAGAGGAGAGGCAGCAGGAAAATAGATCACCCGACCATTTTAGCAGTCTGTTTTGACAAGAACCAGATAATGTCCACCACAGTTCTCACACACTCCTTCCCCCCATGTTCCTACTATGGGTGCTGGTGCTGTATGAAGGTGAATTCTATGACCATGAGGGCTCAGAAAAAAAAAAAAAGCAAGCCCAAACTGGAGAATCCAAATCCTTCTGATGTGTGAAATAATAAAAAAAACCCCTGATTTATATCAGAACTACAATTATTCAGAAAAACAAAAGGATTGCTGCTTTGAAATGTGGAGCAAATTTTATTCTTAAGATGGTGTGAAGTTAGTTATGGTGAAAAACACAGATAAAACAAATCAAGAGGATGCTGGTAGATGAAGTGTCCTGATGGATAAGAACCATGGTGTATGTTGTTAATATCCAAGGGCTTTTTCCCTTTAGAACGAAGTTCCTTCCAGTACCTGACACCGTGGCAGGTGATGAACTAAGAATCCTCCCCTTCTTCCATGCAAGTTTGGCTAACATCTTAAAAACTCCCAAGAAATTTATGCTCAAACTAGAGCTTTCCTACATCACCATTATCAAAATAGGCTTGAGATGTCTACGTCCTGGGTGTTAGTTATCTACTGACCTTCCTCAAGTTAACTTGTTCCATTTTGGGGCTATTTCAGGTCTTGAGAAAAATCCCTCCCTCAGCAGGCCAGGCAGAATACAGAACAACTGCAAACTACCTTCACAGCTCATACCCAAAGCTTTTATGTCCAAGGAATGGATAGTGCCTCTACAGTTTCTAATTACTTGAGAAGCTAATAAAACTTTCTAAAGACACTCAGCTATATTAAATTACCATTTGGGAGCCCTCAATCTAAAGTTACTATCTGAAGGTAAAATGATCATTGACTTATTAATACTATGCCCCAAAGTAAACTGTTAAATGTGCTGCTCTGTTGAGCACTTTGTGCCTGGTGCTTGCAGCTGTCAGCCTGTGGGATGGATATAATTCAAGATATTGCAGATGTCTCCAGGAAAAGATATTTCCCCCCCTCACTGTTGTCATTATTCCAGCTCCTCCAGAGGAGTTACTGAATTAGAAAGTATTTGCATAGTACCATAGTCTTGCTCTTATTGTGTCTTTTAAATTAATTGTTCAGGGAAAAGAAGCAACAGGTACTTATCAAAAATACTTTATACAATTAGCAGTTTTCCATTTCTGGTACTTAAGCCTTTACTCAGACAGGAAATCTCAGTCTCTGGTGTCTCATGCCCAGTGAACTACCCTGCCACTGGAAGACAAGAGCAGCCCTCAAAAGTACAGTCTACCTTCAGAAAAGGTTTGCTCAGAAAATCAACTAAAAGCTCACCTAAAGTCATGTATTTCACAATCTGCACATAATTCGTTCTTATCTTCCGAATGTTCAGACTAAAATACAGCCAAATAGAAATAATTTTTCTTTAAAGTACTGGGAAAGAAGCTCAAAGTCACTGAAAACTTAGTAGCTCATCCATCGACAGCTTCCATCCCTCTCCCATATAAGTCTGCCAGGAGCTGCTTAGGAAACCTGAAATTAAATTACTAACAGAAAATTACTTCAGAAAAACTCAGATACACTCCAGAATTGCTGTGAAGTACCTGTTTTCTCTACAATCTCTGAGCAAGGCACAGGATTACACTGGAGAGATAGAAGCAAGTAAATAGAATCTCTGGAAGAGAGGATTATGAAGGGGTAAAACAAAGAAATACCAAACCACAAGACATAAGTTCATTTCCAGAGGAATAACCAATAGCTTCTAGATGAATCTATATAGGAAATTCAATCTGAACATGTGGAATCTTTCCCCCCTGACTATTGCACTGAACTGGGAAGAGAGCTGTATTGCCCACACAAAGAACAGACAGTAAGAGCAGCAATCAGAATCTCTGTGTAGGTCTTGATACAGGAGCAGAAGGCAAGAAATACCTGAAAGGTTCCAGTCACCTCCTCAGACTGTTTTGTTTTTCTTTCTGTTTCATCAACTGGTTGTGTTCCCTAACAGCTGCAGTGGTAAACTGGCCCTGCTGGTTGCCCAGTACAACTAAAGGGGTGCCCTGCAAATGCAGCCTGAGATGAATGGCACTGTGGATAACTTCTGCCACTGGTTCCAGGCAGCCCAGAGCAGACAGCTGCTCCCACTGCTTCCCATCTCATCTCCCTCAAGCTCTGCAGTGATCCAGCACATAGGAAACACAGAGTAGTCTGCACTAGCTGGAGGCTACATCTGCCACCATGGGGAATAGATTGGCAGTCAGCCTCTGTCACTGTCACCCCTCAGAATACTGAGGAGGTAAAACAAAAGACTTTAAGACAAGTGCTGCAGAATTCTTTCACCTCCTGCCTATATATATACACACAATATCTATAATTGATCAACAAACCACTCTGCAATAGTCTTTGCAGATGATGTTGACAGAACCATTTGTCTTTTGCCTGTATCACTGGAAGATGACAGAGTTTCCAGGGGGGATGCAAAGAATCAACCTCTAAGTCACAGGTGAATTATGTTCAAGAGCTTCCAGGCTTCAAAATTTCTAATCAAAGTTGATGAAAACTGTTTGGATGAAGTGACCACTTGGTCATACATTAACTGAGAAGCATTTGACATACAATGAACTTCAAATGAGAGGAGTGAAAACTCTAGTTGTGAGAATTGCCCCAAATAGAAAGATAATTAAATATAATAAAAATTAAAAATAGTTCCCAGTGCTTCAGGTACCATGAACTGTTCATGAAGCCTTTGCCATCACGTGGCAGCAAGCTAGCTAGGCAGCTCCAACAACCTCTTGCAGGGCTTCACTGAACTAGGTTCTCATCCAAACAGCTCCTTAACAGGAGGATGGAAAAAGAAGATGCATTACACTGAAGAAATTCAACTGCTGTGTTTCTCTGAAATTACTTGGTAGTTACTAAAGCACTTAGAGCACTGGATCTCACTGATCCCACTTTCTGTGTCTCAACAAGCAATCTGAAATTATGTTCCTGCCTGGTTGAGGAGCTGGCAATTTCTGGAGTACTAGTATTGCAATGTGCAATGCTTTAGTCCTGATGAATCACCTAGATAAAACAGATTAACTGTGATAGGAAACCTCATCTAAGTTCTGATTAAGCAGTGCCCCCCTCCCATGTCATCTACTTTAATTACTTTTTGCAGTAGAGAGGTTACAAAACACTAAAGACTTCTTCCTGAGATTCCTGCAAGGCCAATTCAATTGTATTTGGGGAGAAAAAAAAAAACCCAAGTAGTTGCTGTGAGAGGCACAGGCTGAGATTTTCCATGTAGTTCCTAGTAAACTTTTGCAGCTAAACAGCTTAAGAACAACACCTTATAAAGTTTGCTATGAACGTGCTACCAGAATGAAACAAAGGCAGCTGCTGCAGAACTCTGGCCATTGAAAACAGCATCACAATTAGTAGTTTCCCAGAGGAGCTATGAAGATTCACCCCAGATGAGGATCTGGCTTTGACCACTGGTCTGAAAGGTTGAACTGAAGCCAGTGGCACTTCCCAGTCAGTTCTGCCTGGCCCCTGTGAGTTAATTTTATTCATTTTAACCTAAATTACTATTAATTCATTTTAAAGATGTGACATTTTGCAGACATCACTGCAAGGTTATACTTTCCCACTGTCTTTCACAGAAATGGCAATATCCTTTGGAAGAACATCCTCCTTATTCTGAATATTGAGTCAAACCAGTAACATTAGGTCTTATTTTTTTGAACAGATGCCCAGCAAGACTGTGTAAGCACAAAACTTCTAGTTTGGAAAACAATAAATCTAGAAGCAGAGGGATTTTACATTTGGGTTAATCATTATAGTATAGATTTCTTTTGCAAAGAGACACCTTTACCTGAATTCTCTCATTATTCTGGAGTGTTTTGTTCATGTAAAACATCTGTAAAATTACTTGTCTGTCTTTAAAGCCAGTGTGGGGGGGATAAAATAATACATGGAGCTTTTTCAGTGTCAAGAAGTGGTTGATTCATCCACTGAACACGTTTAAATTTAGTTCTTTTGCAAGGAGCTGAAAACATTGCAATTTTTAATCTTCCAGATTTTTATTTCTAGGCAGTAGTTTAAAATACTTCGAAAGCAAGAGCATCAAAAACTCTCCCATGTGGAAATGGGAAGCAAACCCACCCTGTGCACATCTTCTGTCCTAGTGCAGTTTATGAATCTGAAAATGTCCCAACACTGACTCACTTCTCATGGAGACTCTGCACCCACAAATCCAGGATTTTTGGTGGAAAAGAATACAAATTCATTTATGATTCACTCTGAAAATGAGGAGATAAACCAGAAAAAAACTCTGGTATGGTACTCAAAAGTCCTTATTACCAGGAAGAGCAGACAAATAGCATGGGAAGAAGGATGAACTATGAGAGACATGATACAGCTTGAACTGGAAAGGTTGAAAAGCTAAGGAATCTACTGGCCTTCCCTCTTACCTAGCATGCATTTTGGTAGTTCCACACAACATTTCCAAGCTTAATCCCTTAGGTCACCCCAATTCCTGGCCTTCCCCTGGTTTCTCTTAAGCCTTACTGGGAAGTACCTTAGAATTGTGGGTGTGTAGGAAACCACTGTACTCCCCAGCCAGTGAACCTCTGGAAAACCAGGATTGGTAGTATTTCTGGGACCCATCAACTTCACAGTTTCAATTTCATCAGGAAGAAAAACCAGGTAGCTAATTTGGAACTTCAGATTCTTGGTGTGGAATAAAGGTAAATCCTTACAAAAAGAATTTCTACAGAATTAACCTTGAAGCTCCAGTGGGCAGAGATTTCCATCTTCATTTACTTTGAAAAGATAGCAAGTGGAAAATGCAGAAAAAGAATCTCAGGTGGGCTAAGGCCTGTGTTCTCCACAGCAAACTATACCTTATTTATCTGGTAACCCAGGTTTAGAGCAAGCTTGTTGGGAGATCAGCCATTTCTGTAGTAGGGTCTCAGATTCCAGCATGGAAATGGAGAGAGAGCTGAATGAAGAAATGCATTAACAGAAGCAGCTAAACAGCACCTGAGTAATTGTAGCACTTTCCACAAGGAAGAGAGTGTGGAAATCTTTACTGGAATAAAGAGTATGTCAGAAGCACCAAAAAGAAGAACAATAATTTACCTCCCTGATGCTCTGATGCTTTTTACTTTATCTATAGACAACCTAACAATGCATCGGACTGACTTCTACAGCAGGCTTTCAGAGCTGGAAATTCACATAATCTGGGATATTTCTTTAATTCAAGCTTGCTGATTTGGTTTTTAAAAGGCCTTATCTCCCTATTTAAACACATCTGTATTTAGAGAAACAGATCAGTAGCAGTTTAGTTCTTACACACAGATGGCTACTTTAGAGCAAGGGGAATTTGAACATGGAGACAAAGGCAATGGACTGTGTTTTGCTTTAAAAGCCCTTGGGGATTCTGTGACCCTGAAAATCTGCTCTTGTGTGGAAGACACCACTGCAGAATCAGAGTCATTTTGTCCAGAGGTCAAATTGAATATTCCAAATAAACAAAACACCTCCCTCTTCCCTTCTATGGCACCTATTGCTAACAGGCCCTCAGAAACTAGAAGGACAGACCAAAAGTGAGCCCAGCATGCTCAAATACTAGGTGGCACCTTTGGGAGGCTCTGATTTTGTTTGGTTTTTTTTTTCTCTTGAAATAAACAAGTGCAGGACTTTAACTGCCTGCTCACAGAAGGTACTGCCAAGCCCCAGCATCTTTTTTTCTTTCAAAAGATATTGGATATTGTCAATTCAAAAAGTTTTGCAATTTGTCAAGGTAAAACATCATCACAACTGTTTAAAAGCTTCATAAATTCCAACAGATAGCAATCATATCTGCAGTGATTGCTGAGCATATAATCTTCCCCCTCAGAAGCACTCAGGAATCAAAACCACATGCCACAGCCTACAGTTCTGTCATCTCTCATAGAAATAAGAATGACCATGAGAGTTTAGGGAGATCTTAAGGAGAAAAAACAACTCCATGTCTCCCAGTTCTGGCAATATGTGACAGGCAGAAACTTTTGATGCCTTACCCTGTGGCTGAAGGCGATTTACAACCAGTGGAGCTTCAATTTGCTTCCAAATGAATAGGGTTAATTAATTCCTGATGCAACAGAAAACATCAACTCCCATATCTGAGTATTTGTGAAACATGCATTCATTTGGTTGTTACATTCTCACACACACAGAGGGAAAAACCAAAACCTCAGGAGGGAATATTCTGAGAGTTTTAGTCTGCTGTGCTGTGTCTTCACTGTTCCACCAGGCAAAGGGCCAGAGCTATTGCTGCAGCCAGATGGGATTTTGGCCCTTAAAACAAGGAGATGGTTCTTGTGCTGCTCAATGGTCTCAAGGTGGAAACAGCTCAACTTCAGAGACAGTGATAAGTGGAGTCCAGGAACTGGGAACACCTGTCTTGGCTCTTCTTAGCCTTGCTGTGCCCTTAGGTGTTTTATTTCCCACTACTTCTGTGAGCTTAAAGAAGTTGGCCTTAAATGACATGCAACTCTGTGAAAGGAGGAACTTTCCTTTCTCATGTTGTCTTAACAAATGAGGCTTCAAATAGTCTGTGACAAGGGAAGGTTAGGAAATACACAGCTATAAAGCTGTCTGGAATTTCATATTTAAAAAAAAAAATGTATATGTCATGTATCTGTTACAGTTTCTTAGCAAACTGGAAGAGAAAAGCACTTACTGTCAATCCTTGCTCTCCTGGTTTTCCTGGCTCACCCTTAAAGTAAAAAAAAAAATTAAAAAAAATTGAGAATAATCTCAGAAATATGTCTTGAATTCAGTTTTCTATCTAATAATAAAATATCTTTAAAAATCCATTCTTAGACAGGTATGGCAGCTGACTGCACATGAAATGCACTGTTGATTTTGCTTTTCAAACTAGCAGGCCAAATCTCAGATATTTTAAGAGGCAAAGTACTCTTTCCCAATCATACAATGGTATAGCTCCTGAAACAATAGTTAAGTATTGGTGTCCTGAGTCTGTCCCTTGGTTCCAAACATGATATTCCACTCTTGTCAGTGGTGCTAAAGGACACAGAGAAAGGCTGTTTTCACACATGTGCTGAATCCCCCTGTTTACATATTCCAAACTTACTGCTGCAAATTATCATGTTCCATAAACCCATGAATATTGGTATTTTGAAGTCATGCAATAATTACACAGCTGTTAGAAATGTGTATTTGCTTTAAGAAATGTAACCCATCCTTTTTCCAATGTATTCTATGGGCACAGCTCAACATAACATCAGGATCTATCTTCTCCCCTTCCCATATGAACACATACAGCTGTCTGTAGAGGCAGTAAAACGTATTGGTCGTACAATATGGGCTAAAAATACCCATCCAAAAAGCAGAATTCCTGTCATGTCAGTGATCTGGTTTATAGATCACTAGCTTGTAAACCCAGCAGAGCATGGGGCAGGCCATGTGGTGCTGTAGCAGCACAGCTGCAGAATCTTCTTTGTCATAAAAAAAAGAGAACTGTCAAAAAACTGATGAGAACCATTCTGATATTTTCTTGGCAACTGAAAAGAATCAAAATTGCTTCTCTGGGTATATGTGCATTGCATTTAGAAGTAAACATGTTGCATCTGCAAACACACCAAGATGCCCAGGAGAGAGAAACCACACAGGCATGGGTTTCTGACAGCTTGTTGGGACTTTTCAGCTCACTCTGAAGCCTTGCTAACTTATATATACAGCAATCACATAGCTAAAATCATAAGGATATCCCCATAAATGCTGGGAAATCATGGTGAAATCATTTCAAGTGTTTCCATCATATTCCATTATCTCATTAAAACTAAAAAAACCCTTGTTCTTCTTTCACTTCTTTTTGGAAGCAAAATTCCAGAGTCTTTGTGGAGGGAAGGCACCCAATTACAGGTATCACTCTGTAGGAAGGCAAGTATGTTCTCCTTCCAACAGTTTCTCATGATACCATCAAAAGAAAAGCTTAGCAGAAGGCTGCACAATCCTTTCTTACACCCCTACTCTTCCTTGGTGCTCTCTCTGCTGGCAAAAGGCATTTCCCTAATATTTCTACCTTCTCAGCTCTAAAGATTTCCTGCCTGAGAAACCAACATAGTCTCATCTCTAGAATCCCTGTGCAAGGATGGAATGTGGGCACACAGGCTGCTCCTCACCCCTGTTACACTGGGGAAGAGAAGTGGCAGTGGCTGCTGGAGTTGCCCCCTGTGCAATTATCAACACAACTCTGTGTGATATCACAGAGCAATGGAGGAACAAGCCTTTTGAGGACCAGGAATATTAACCTGAGGGTAAAGGACAGTGGGAAGGAGCTGGGCAGTAACACCAGCCAGCTGTATGGTTTCTAGCTGAGTGCTGTTTGTATCTGATTCTACAGCAGCATTATAAACTGATTTTCCATAATGCTATAAGGGCTTAAGATAGCCACAGCTTAAAAAACTATAAAAAGAAACTCTCTCTTGCCATCTAAAGTCAAAATCACTACAGAACCATTATAAAAGGGAGTGACCTCATTGCAGAAAATGCATTACTTTCCTCTTCTGAGAAACACTAATGTTCCCTTTGCTAAAAAGGAGAGGAGCCCAAGGAGGACCCAGTCACAGTGTGATCAGCAGCTGGCTCTGCCAGCCTGTTGGACAGGAGTTATGAAACTGGAATTGTTGCAGTCGGACAGGGACTGTGGTTTCAGTCCCACCCTCCCAACATCAAACCAGAAGAGACTGACAACTTTATCACATTAAAGGACCACAAGGGAAGTCCAGATAAGGCCCAAAGCCTGATGTGCTGCAGGACTAACAAGAAATGAGTAGGTGGTCAAGCACTGCAATGGAAGCAGCAGACTTTGAATGGCATTTCATAACTTTCAGCTAGAGCTTGGAAGGGCAATGGTGCTAAAAACCAAACCAAAATGAGAATGACAGAAGCCTCCTGAGGATACTGCAGGTCTTAACTGGCAAGAATTGCTGGATTTTCACAGGAAACTTTATCAGTTTTACTATTATCATCACTTTTGATTATATTTGTACAGTTAAATCAGTTTCAGATGAGGCAACCTGACTAGGGCCAGACCAGGAATGTAAATATTTTCTCTTGGTTTTATCTAAAAAGGCCCTTTAAGGGTATTTGATGCCTTCCTGTCCTGGTCACACATAACAAGCTACTCTTTTTCTCCAAAAAACCTGTTTCTGGTGCTGATCCTCACCTTGTCAGGTCCCTATGTGTCCTCTCAGCTGTGATCTTTACTTATAAGCATGGGATCACACATATCTGTACATGTGACAATTCAGTTGTTCTGCCTCCTTCCTGTCTGCGATTCTGTTTGCACACTGATAACACAGTGGAATTAATGATGAAAAGAGAAGTTCTTCTTTCAAAAGAACTAAAATTATTGAAGCTACAAAATATAAAACCAAAACCATACTCATATTTTGCTGAAAAAAAAAAAAAAAGAAAAAATGTCCTGTGTTTATGCTCCTGTTTAAAAAGTGTTTAATCTTCATGTCACCAAGTGCCCAAGGCAGTGGGTCTAATCTTGTGCCTAACACAAACATTAAGCAATAGACTGGATTCTGCTGATTCTTCTAATGAAATAACAAGGGAGGAGCCAAGTAAAACAGTACCATTCTACCTATGTACAGATGGCAGCCCCTCACTCCAAACTTCATCACACTTGGGGCAGCATTTTTTACTGCAATTCCATGATTTTTGAGACTAAATCACTAACTCAAGCCTGTCCATGTTACAATGTCTCCAATTCAGCTTTATCTTGAAGCCTGAATAGAAACATTTACTATTAGTGGAGAGGGGCAGACCCTCCTCTTGCAGCTATTAAACATCAATGAGCAACTGAGAAACTCTAGAACGTGTGGGGAAGCTGTCATGGGTAGGAGGCAATGAACCTGGGTGTTACTCTTGGCCCTGCTATGAACTTGCTCTGTGCATGTGGGACCTCAGGTACACCATGAAATCTGCCTGTGGTTCAGCCTCCACATACCTTACTTGCCAATCTTACCTCCAAAAACAGCTTGGAAACTGGGTTGGCAAACATTTGAGAGGAATCTGGACCCCATGAGAGCAACAGAGCGACTCACCGGTACCCCGGGCATCCCACGAGGACCATCTTTGCCAGTATCTCCTGGAGGACCTCTGGGTCCTGGTGGCCCTGGAGGTCCAGGGGGTCCAGCTTGTCCTTGGTCCCCCTAAACCCACAAAAAAACTGATCAGAAGTTTTCTTTAGATGCATCAACCACCCCCAAACCCCATTGATTTACCCAGAAAGAGTGCAAGACAGGTTGAAGATGCTGCCATGAGACGGATAGTGGCCTCTGCTTATGGCAGAGACTGCACTTGGTCTTGAAGACCAGGGGGTTGGATCTGCTCAGTGCAATCAGCCACAGAGCAGAAGGTTCAAATTCTGCATGTCCTACCACAGGACACAGGCCAAAAATTGGGGTAGCCCTGCAATATTTTACTGATCCAGCTCTCCAGAGCACGTAACTGTTTCCAATAAGCAGCTGTTTGCTTCGGGATTGGCATAATCACAACAGAGCTGAAGTAAGAAAAGTCAACTTGCATGTGAGAATGTACAGTTCACATGGCCATTTTCCAAGCCCAGCAATGATGCATGGATGGAATTCAAACAAGAGCATGGAAAATAACTGCTTTTCCATGAAGTTGTAGATAATTTCTCATCTGTTTTGGGGAACTGTTTTGTAGTGACAGTTAGCTAACTCTTTTAATTATTTTTGTAAAAGCCAATTTTCATGAGAGTTTCCAAAACACGTTACCTTCCCCTTTGAAAAAATGAAAAAATGATAAGACACCAAAAAATTATGCTCAAGTTAATTTCCAGCATAGCACTGGAAAAAGCTGATTGCATCTTAACTGTGGATCATGTAGCTAAGATACCCATAGACTTTTAATTGTTAATATCATTACCAGCTGCTTCATTCCAAAACATTTTCAAATGAACAACCTGCTATAAAGAAGGCAGCTGATCAAAAGGTACAGCAAAGAGCAAACTGAATGTAAAGAAGAACCAGACTCCAGTGAGATGAAGCACTACCTTAATGAGGCGGCGTTTAATGAGCTGCTGATCAGCAGAGAGAAACCCATGATTGATTTTAGGAAACACCATCTGAGCAGGCAGGTGAGGTCAAAGGTTGAAGATCAGAGATGAGAGAATTGAAGAATAGACATCAGAAGGCCCGAGAAAGAAATAAAGACATATTCATTAGAATTGTAATAGCTAAAATCAGATAAACCGGTGCTTCTGCCTGACAGAAACTGTGCATTTGCTTTTCAATTTACCTCTTAATGTACAGGACACACCACTTTGTGAATTAACCATATACAATGAATTAACTGCATCACTTTTTTTTTCTTCCCAGATTTCCTGTGAGGATTCTTCATGTGTATTAATTTTTTTCATTACCCAGGCTCTAACAATCAGGATTTGAACACGCTGTTCTTTCAGCAAAGCTTCTAGAGACAAAGCACCAGTTCAACTTTCAGTCAGATTTTCTAACCAGCATATTGTGCCATGAAGAATGGTGGTGTTTTAACAAGGCCTGCAGTCCCAGCTTGATCAGATTGCTTCAATCCTTCCTGCTTAATTTGAAAATGTGCTTTGAAAAAAAATCTGTACATTCAGAGTAAGCCTCTGATACCCAACACAAGTATCTGACTCCACGAGTAACCAGGATAGAGTTCACTGACATCTTCCATTCTCCTGCATGCCTCAGGGAAGCAGAACTACAGAACAAATCTCTCCTGAACATAAAATACTGACCAAGATCATGGGGAATGGGAATGTTTCCAGGGCTAACACTATGCACAGATTTGATCCCATGCTCTGCATCAGGAGCACTTTTACCAGTGCAAAGGCAGCAAGGGGTGACTGAGGTCCAGCGGAAGGATTCGTTGGTATTCCATGGTAAAGAACAATTTTTCATGTGCACTTTTATGCTGATCCAGAGAGACCTGACTGAACAGGTACGTGTCAGCCACAAACCTTGACGGTGAGGATCTGATTACTGTGCAGAGCAGCGACTGTGGGGAAGCCTGGCAGACCCTATGGACACAGCATAACATGGTACCAAAACAGCACAACACACACAGCACAGAGACAGTTTACTAACAACATCTAGAACAAACACCGTGTTTAGTATACCCCACAGTGCCTATCCACAGGGAACAGCCTCTTTGTCATATGGGAAACAGGTTTGCACTACACTGCAGGTGCAGGTTGGTTCTTTACAACAAGAACATCAAGAGATTTTAGAAGGAGCAGTCCCACAGAGGTGACTTTCCTTAAAACCACAACAATTTGACACTTGTTAGACTATCAGCTAGTGGATGACTGAGCCATTTTCCATTAAAATGTGTGAAAGCACTTCTGAGAGAGCCACACAGAAAGCTCTGACTCTTGTCTGCCTCAGAACCTGACAGCAGTGACAGTGGATTTGGAAGTGCTTTGTATAATTAGCATCCTGCTCCTCACATTCTGTTTAACATATGACATTCAGCACATACACTGGTAGTACATACACAATTATAAACACTGAAGGACAAGCTACTGCTGGATCTTGGGTAATCTGGAATAGCCAAGGTCAATGTTTTCAAGACATAAAAAGTAGAATTTTCACATCTAGGGAAAATATTTTCCCCTCAAGTACTGTATGCTGCATGTGATTGTTATCAGGTGCAAAACTTGTACTATATTGGTACAAAAAAATAAAGAAGACTGGGGTAATCATGGTCTGCTGTGGCAATACAAGGGGTGAATTTTGCTCTCTGTTCAACACCTTTGTTCTGCTGCCTTGTAGGGTGTGAATTAGACCTTCTCATAAAACTGAAGCCTTACACTATTGAGCAGTGAGCTCCTAAAGAAAGAAATCTCCAAGTCCTCTTCTTGCCTTTAGTACAGCACACTGTCTGAAGCAGAGGCTTGTTCAATAGCTGAGAGACATCAGGTTGCAGGTGACAGAATCAAATACAGCCTGGTAGCTCTAAGCTCCCTATGTGCACTGCTCACACAAGTACCACCTCTGTGAGGTGGAGCTGGTGGCTCAGCCCCTCTGTGAGGTCTGAAGCACAGGGCTGCAGCTTGGAACCTACTAAAGGGAAGGCTGTACCTGTCTCTGGCTACCAGACAGGGTGGCTTTAAAGATGTCCTGTGTGAAGGCTCTGCTGGGACAACCACCATTGCCACAGTGCACGAGCCCTTCACAGCCCAGCTGGCCTGCTGGAAAGTACCAACAGACACCAGCAGCCTGCTGGGCATCTCAGATGCTGCAGAATCCTTTAACACTGCAATATTTGCTCTATTTATCCCCTCCTGCAATCGGATCAGAGATCCCCTGGACCACAAAGACCACACTGGTCTTTGCAATAACAGCAGGGTGACTGATGCACAAGTGTCCTTCTCCAGTACCTCTGAACTGCATTCAGTGGCTTGATTCCCGACACACACACGAGGTGAGGAAGCTGAGACCCTGGAAGTGGATCCCATAAAGCCAAAGGCAGTTTTACCAGCCTTCCCACTTTGTTCTGGTGAGCCATGGTGTGGCTGGGTTGCTCAGTGACCTGAAATCTCCTCTTCAGAAACAAATAAAAAGAAAACAAACCCAAAAAAGGCCAAAACTCCAAACATTTAAAGAAACTCCCTCCTCATACACTGCTAAGACTGGAATGATACATCATTTTGAAAACAGATGTATCAAATTTGCATTTATCTTATTATGGAATATAAGTTAAAGAAGTTATTAGATGGTAATGTGCCAGAATCTTTACATCTGTGACTCATTAGCCCTGCTGTGCACATGGTCCATCCCCTTCTAGATAAACCTACAATCCCCGTGTAATGGAAATGAGTGCAAACAAGAAACCTACAAAAGAACTAAAACCTGACTAGCAAGCCATAAGCTTTAATCTCATTTATTAAAAAAAGGGATAAACAGAAAAATCTTTTAACTACTTCATTTTGACTCCTCAGCCTTTAGGATTACAGAGCAGCAAGTTCCAGTTACCTCTAAAAAAAGCGCATTTGCAACTTGACATTTGGAAAAGTGGAAGCAGAAAACTCCTATTGGTTTGATTTCTTTCATCCTGAACATGAAGAAGAGTTGAGAATTAACTAAGAAAGGAGTTTAATCAGAAAATATACTGGGTTTTCATGAAAGTTTGGGTTTTTCCCTGAGAAGAAATGCAATAGTATTTTCATTTTGTGTAGCTCCACACAAACATTTTTATGCAGCATTTCACAGTCCAACCCCAGCACTCTTGGTGCTTCCCAGCACCACCCAGACAAGTTCAAAAGCAGCTCTCAGCATTGCCTTTTTCTGCCTAGAGAAACAACACATGAGAAAAGGGAACAACCCTACTCTTCCATCAGCAGCTTAGGAACTTCTTCAGTTCTCAGGTAGGACCAAGTTTTCCTTCCTTTACCCAAAGCAGGCACAATCTCATACCTATTGGTCAAAGCCATGCAATCCCTGCTTGGACCTGGACCATCTCCTCACATCTAACACAAATATTTGGAGAGACAGAAACATGGGAATATTAATGGAACCCAGCAAAGACACTATAACGGGTGCATAGTTTTTGCATGTGTGGGAGGCTTTAGAAGGCATTGCACCCTCTGGCACCCATGAAAGATAATGTTGGCACACAACGAACTTCTAAAAAGGCATAAAAAGAGCTATCCTTCCCAGAAAATGAGTTCTCTTCCTTTCCTGTCACCCTGCTATAAATATAGCCTCAAATATCCCCTAGATCTGTTTTATTTTTTCTCTATCAAAAGCTGTTCTCAACGATGGATTCAAAGTTACTCAATTTTCTCTTTATTTGGTTTGATTCTTGAACTGCACATAGGAAGGGCTCTTGTTCTACACCCTGTGAGAGGCCCTCACAGGACACAGAACAGCGACCGCTGGCCCTGAATGAGACTAAATTCTTCTGCTGACAGCAACTCAAGCTCACCCTGCAATGTTAGCTGGTTACCATTTCTAAATGAGCACATTTGTCTCATGCCTCGCTGCAGTTTTGGCCCAAATGCTAAGGAAAACATGCTGCTTGGTGCAGACTGTGAGGCACGTGGCCACCTTTCACACTGCCCTGCTCACCTACCTGGCAATCCAGGCAAAGCCAATGTGCCCATGCAAAGGCTTCAGAGAAAACCCAAAGCTCCCAGACCATCTCTGCCTGATTTTTTCACTTAGATGACATAGTTCTGCTGCTACATCCATCACAGCTTTCAAAGATGTAATTCCCACTAGCAGTCCTGGATTTTTCACAGTACATTTAGCTTTGTGTGCTGGTGTACACGAGGTCAGCACTCTAAGGTCATCATAACCTCATCGTATGGCAAGTATAACAACACGAAGCACCAGTGTTACTGGTTTTACACTGGGCCGTGTCCACTTCCATTTGAACTGCTGCATTTTCTTAGTAGAGTAAATGTCACAGTCCTCTTCAGGATTTTCCTTCTGACCTGCCAATAAACCCAAGCTGCACAAGCTGACATGTTCCTGTGAAGACATGGCAAAGGAGACAGGAATTGCCACCTGCTGTTCCCTTGCACTTCCTAAGGTTACAGCCAGCTGCTGCTATTTCACATCGAATCACACAGGCTTGGGGCCAGAGTGATCCTGACACTCTTTGGGGCTGCTTTGCCTCACCCCCCAACACCACCTCCAGGTCTAATTAATCCCTCGAGCTCGAGTGCCAGTCCTGCAGCTAATTACGGTCCCTGCCCTGTGGAATACAGTGTTCAGTATCACCCTGTAGCTGCCACGGCCTCTCAGCAGGACCTCTTTTATATAATCCCTTTTATCACTGCTGCTTTCTCCATCAGCAAACCCGTTAACTACAACAGTGCAGCACAACAGAGACAACGACCCGGGAATTTCTATTCACTTAGGCAATCATTCGGCAAAGAGATTTAATCTGCAAACATTATGTAACGATTTGGACTTTGTTTTAAAAGTAATTAAAACGTGGCACAAACAGTTCTCTGTAGATGTGTCCTTTTCTAGAAGGATGTCTGTATTTCCCCAGCGAACTCTACCTGACACTGAACTCAAACTGAACAATGCTCCTCTCTTTTGGTCCTAGTGTTAGATGAATTTTCAGCTAGGCAAGTGTTTTTTTCACACAACTCAGGAGTTCTGATGAGTGATCACCAAACCTCAAAGTCTCACTGGCAGCAGTGGGAAGCATCCAGTTCACTTCAAGATGGGCTGGTCCTCCTCAAAACCAAGCTGGTTCTCACAGAACTTCTGTCCTGGCTTAAGTTTATCTTCAAATTTTACACCCACTGACTGCAGTGATGCAGGTAAGTGGTTCAAGCCACTTTTGTGATAGTTTAAGTAGTTTTAGAGTTGTTTTTGATTGAGTTGGGCTGACTCAAGTGTCCAGTATTGCAGCACTTCTGTGTGACAGCTGCAGTTCGAGATCAAACGACTATCCGATGTTTCCTCAGTCACTGGAGAGAGAGGGATGGGATGAACAGAGACTTCCAGAGACTTCCTTCCTCACCATTCCTCTGGCACCACTAGAAAGGGCCAAGATGCAAACCAAGGGCTGGGGGGTGAAGACACACCCTGCCCCAGCTTTTAAGACAGGAATGACAACATCCTCATCTCGGGAGCAGGTATGTGGCACCCTCTCCAGAGGGTCACAGCTGTTCTGCATTCCCCAGGGGAGCCAGACATCAAAGGCATAGCTTGGCCCTGGAGAGTCCATCCACAGCCAAAGGGATGCTCCTGTGAACCCTGAGAGCAGGCACATCTACAGGCTGAGGATCCCTCTCCTGCACTCCGAGTTCTTTCCTAACCTCTTCTGGTTACAGAGCTCCGAGTTACCTTGCTCCAATTTCTCACTCTAGTTTCAGCTTAATGGAAAACAGGGGAGCCAGGAGAAGCTAGCATTAGTGAAGGAGAACAGGTCATTATTCCCTTGAATGGAGCAGGTAAATACCCCTGCTGCCTTCTAGCAGGTAAGTCTCAGAAATTAATTTAACTGTTCACAGACAAACTGGCACCAAACCAGTTTCCTCAATGCTGCTACTGGGGTGAAAGTTGCCTTAACAGAAGAAATCCTGAGCCTTGTTTTAACCTTCTTACTGTGGCTTAACTTCTTACTTTACCTCTGCTGCAGCTTTTGACAACATGCACATAAAGAAAACAAAGTTAATTTAATCAGGAAAGCAAAAACTGGGGACAGTTTATGCTAAAGAAAGCTACAGAGTCCTATTAAGGCAGATAAAGTTCAGGAGAGGCATTCATAGAAGAAATTAAGAAAAACAATGTATAATCAACCATCAGCAGGGACAGTCATGGAAAAAAGTCAAAGAATATATTTAAATTATGCAAAATTATATTTAATTAACAGAACACTCTGACTATACCACAACACTAAATATTTTTTACTTAGACAAAATACTGAAGGAGGATAAAAATTAGCATCATGCACTGTCTGGTAACAAAGCTTCCTATCACATCCCTGATTTGCCTACATGTGCTGCAGTTAACAAAGCCTCAAAAAAACTGGAGTCTTGCTTTTTGTTAAGGCAAGAAGTAAAATTCATTTATAGACTACTGTTTTGTGAAGCAAACCTGTTCCTTACTAAATCAGTAAATAAACATAATCCAAAATGAAATGGCTTTAAAAGAGGGTTGCAAGTTAATGACCATGGTTTAATCATCACTGAGCAGTATATTCTGCTTTATGAATGAGGTAGTGATTCTACTGCTGTGAATAGAGGGTTTCCATTTATTGTCACTAGGAGCAGGAAAAGGCTCAAAACATTTATTATCCACTCCTCAGAAACATATAAAGGGCAATTTTGAAATTTTGGTCATAAAAATCACTTGAAACAAGAAAAATCTTTGCAAAGATAAATAATCATTTCAAACCAATATATGAAGATAAAAGCACAAAGAAACTTCTGGCCTCCCGTCTGTAAAAGATGAATTGGCTTTAAAATGCCCATCATTTTGAGTTATATTTTATAGATATTATATTTTATCTAGA